>JARKHS020011818.1:0-214529 GCA_030143305.2 Amblyomma americanum
GGGCGCGTCGTGTTAATGAACGGCGTTCTCAGAAATAACTCGGACATTCTACAGCACCTCTTGGTTAACAGGATGTGTCTACTCTTCCCCTTTCCCCAGGCTGAGGAGGAAAAAAGGAGTCATATCCAGGACATACAGAACAACTTCTTAATCCAAGCAATTATGCTCAAAAGGATGCACCCCACGTGCTACGAATTCAGCTGCAAGCACTTTAATGTGCCCAACACCCTGCGCTAACCACTGTGGGAGTGTGTCGGACATGAGGTACGACGTTCCAAGCATCAACCATCCGAAGAGCAGTAGGAGTTCGGGCTGACCAGTCCCGGCCCTGACGTCTAGCTCACACTGGTACACATTCCGCGGCTAACAGCCAGGGCCCACGGTTTGCTGAACTGAAGACACCGCCCACCTCAGGCGGAGACTATTGCCGGCTCATTTGGGCCATAAAGGTTACTAGTACTATTTCCACAATGTTGCCCCTTTCTATCGTTCCTTCAAAACATCCATCCATTATTCATGGCAAGTTGAGGTGTCCACCGAGACGTGCCACAGGTACTGCGCGATTCATTATCTGAAAACCAATTGTTTTGACTATTCTGTCCAGTTTATTACCGCATTTGTTGCACTAATGCCGTAGGCAGATCACCAAATTAATGCCTTAGTCATTTATAGTGTTTTTTTTTCCTTGCAGGCAAGATCGCCAATGTCTACGATCATAGGACGGACATTTGCCAACAATAAGAGGACAACCCTGACCATTGTTGCTGGTGCCGCGGTCTTCGCTATCGTCTCTTTCATAATCTTCTTGGCCGTGTCAAGATTATTATCGAACACCAGCGAATTCTGTCTCACCGAAGACTGCGTTCGGCACACGACGCTGCTCACCCAGTACCTGGACTCGACTCGTGATCCTTGCAATAACTTTAGAGACTACGTATGCTCCGCATGGCACTCTTCATCCGACTACAGTGAGCAGGTCACGTCAGTTATGGACAGCCTGCGGTTTTCCTGGTACAAGGACTTCAGGGACATCCTGATGCAAGGATCCCTCAAGATCCCTGCCGGAAGAAAACCGCTGGCCATGTATGACATGTGTATAAGTGGCTACAAGTCGGGCGCTTCCCAGCTAACCCCGTTCCTAGAGTTCCTCAAGAGGGGTGACCTAACCTGGCCGGAGCCCCCCAAGGTGCTCTTTGAGCCGCTTTCCCTGACTGTCTACCTCGCTTACAGATGGCAGTCGCCGTTCTGGATATCAGTCAGCGTCCTGGAGCCTACATCGTCGGGAAAGCGCCGCATACTAGTGAGTCCAGGGTTGTACCTGCCCATCGTGCGGAAGCAGCACCGAAGCGCCAGACTCACCTACGTAAAATACTGGGAGCTGTTTCTTGTTCATCTCTATCCAGACGCCGCCACTAGACCTCCCATTAACGTTACTGACGTCGAAAATGTACGGGACGTGGAGAGAGACATCCTTGAATCCCTTTCCTCGGTTATAAGCTCGAAGAAAATGCAGCCTGCGTTGTTCCCGTTCGGCGAACTCAGGAATCATGTACCAATCGCCTCGGTTAGTGACTGGGTGGAGGCTTTCCAGCTCGGGCTCTCTATTGAGCCTGACCTTACTCTTCAGGACTATCTTGTTGTCAGCGACATGGCGCTCATCAGAACATTAGCCGAGATTTTGGTAAAGTACACCGCAAGGCAGCTGAACAAACACCTAATTTGGCTTTTGGTGCAGTACCATTCCCCCCTCGCAGGCTACGAGTTCCTCAAGATCCACTACGGCAGCGAGAGGAAAGCGGCAAAGTACCTGTTAGCTTACTGCGCACACCGTGTAGAAGTCTCGTATAAGGCCCTGGTTCTCGCCCTGGGCTTTTACTCGCTCTTCACGGCTCAAGACATCAGAACCATCGACACCGGTTTCGATACCCTTGTCACAGAGGCCGTGAAAAAGATCTACAGTTGCAAGTGGATGGACAAGGAAAGCAAGGTTCGCGCGACCAGAAAGCTGACAGCGGTGAAGAAGGCGCTTTGGCCGCCGGCGCCTGCCGTCGACAAGGATGAACTTGAGAGAGTCCATGCCAAGTTCCCGGAAAAGGCGGATACTTTCTTCCGGTACTGGGCCTTGGCCAGTATTGCCGCAATGAGAGCTAACTGGACCCGCGAGTATCTAGAAGCCTTACGACTGCGATGGAACAACTTGCCGGACTATGTCGGCTATGATTACGTCCTAAACAGCGTGGAACTGCAATTGCGGTCGCCACGCCGCCTGCGTACTACAGGAATGGCACAAAAGCCATGCTGTACGGTGGGCTCCTTTTCCTCATGGCGATGCAGCTGGTGCGTGCCATAGACACCGAAGGTGTGAGGTGGACACGAAATGGAATTGCGATCGATACCATCTTGACAGAGTCGACGCATACCACGTACCTCGAGAAGGCTAACTGCAACATTGGCGCGGGAAACAGGAGCGTCTTTCCGGAGATACCCGCCATAGATATCACGTATTCTGCCCTCATGACCTCGCATCTTCTTGAAGAGACCGAAGCTTTGCCTCTGAGCCAAGACCTGCCAGCCGACAAGGTCTTCTTCATGACGGTGTGCTATCTAACATGTGCCAAGTCGTCTGGCCAGTACCCACTTGCGGCGGACTGCAACAAGTTGGTACAGAGCTCTGAATATTTCGCTGAAGCTTTCAAATGCCCGAAAGGATCCAAAATGAATCCGGAGAAGAAATGTTCTTTTTTTACATGATGTGTCCTGGACACTGGGCAGTATACATAGCAGGTGATCGGGTCACTACACAAAGGTACCTAATATTTCTGTGAATGTTGATGTGATTTCCCTGTTGTGGCGACATGTACGCAAGGATCTTTCCTTGTTGCAAACCATTTAGCATGAACATCCTCATAAATACTTTAGGAATGTCTTTAGCATTGGGTTTAGATACGTAGTAGTTAGATTATTTGCTTTTTTCTTTAAAGTTTTGCTTAGTTTTTGTGTGACTCTAGAATCACCCTGGTAACGTTTACACCTGGAACGTAAGGAATTCATCCACGTCTGTGATATAACACTTGATATAACAAAGCATTGATTTATATGTCAGATTTCATTCCTTTTGTTTATGACGTAAAAATAATTGTGACGTCCAATCTTGCTTTTACTTTCTACTGAATTTCAGGCGCGGTTTCAGTGTGACTACACAACTCGCGTTGTGCCAAGGAATTAATAGATCTTGTAAATTCCAGTACCCGCTATTTTCGCTTGTCTTTCATTTACATCTAGAGTGGTGAACTGGAAACGAACTGGACTCTACAACTCGAATTTTAATTGCCCACTAAGTGTGAAAAACTCCTCTGCATTTCTGTGGACGTGAATTTTTCGGCACTAGATTGGTTGGAACATCAAAGGATCTCTCCTCTTTCACCCTGAAATTGGTCAGAGGGCACAGTAAGAATGTGCTTTTCGGTTACACTTTATACAAACGTGCTGTGTTCCCTGTACGCGAAATTCAGGTGTAGATGCGGTGTGTTAAATATTATTCGCGAAGGGTAAAAGTGCTAGTGTTTGATGCATTCCTTCAAAGAAAATGACTCCGCCAGATTTAACACTGCTGTAGATCGCCGATCATGAGAAGGGCAAGTTATGCGGATCATTCACATGGAATGACTCATTCAAGACGTTGTGCTATGATATGTGCCTACAAGGTTTTATCACCCCTCTGGAACCCTCGCGAAGCGGAATTGCTGCGTGTAAATGCGACCATGGTAAAGGGTAGCATTGCCATTTAAGGAAACCTGCATGCATGCTGGTCCAAATGCGAAAGAAAAAGATGAGACCTGTTGTATTGCCACATGTGCATGACTTGTTGCACAGGCTAAAAAATTTGCAAAAAATATGGAGTTTTCGCTGTATTTTTCTCACCTCATAAACTCAAAACATTGTGTGCAAAAATCAATTCCTGCCAAGAAGAAGTGCACGACGCATGGTCTTGTGGCGTGTGGCAAAATAACATGTTTTTGGAATGTGTTGAGGGCGTGGTGTATAAATTACCACTGTCTTGCAGCAGAGCCTATGTTGGGCAGACAGGAAGGTGCTTAAATGAGTGGTTGCGGGAGCACAATTACAACAACTATCTGGTCAGTGCCCACCGGCAAACTCGCAGCGCAGTTCGCAGTGCACAAGTGCGAACCTCTACTGGATAGAACGACGGTTCTTCTTCAATCAAAGGACGAGATCACAAAGAAATTGTGGGAAGCATTTTGAATGGCTTCAGAAAAGAACGGTGCTTGGTTCGTGAGCGACCCGTTTGTTGTTTTAGCAAAAAGGTAAATATTGTTTTTAGCCTGTCATTTGTGAAATTCTTGACTTGCGAGGATAGTGTATATATCGCATGGTTTAGCTGATTACTTGGCTATTTTGGCTGGTTCTAACGCTTCTGTCAGTTTTTCTCGTCATTAGATGTGTATAATTATGTACCATGGCGAAAATAAACTCAGTTGAAAGTTTGCGGTCATGTCTCATGGTTTTCTTATATGGTGTTGTCCCCTTGTCTTGATTATAGCACTCCCCCGTCTCAGTATGTACGACCAACACGCCCTCTACAAAGCGCTACTGCAGCTGTAGCACTTGCAGGGTGAGCATTTTAGCAGAGGTTGCACAGTTCTTCTCGGATAACACTCCGAACAAGCTTCCGAAGCACTTCGTTCCCTGCAACTGGCACTGACGCACAGTACCTAGTGGCTGCAACACTTCCCTGACGACAGTACTGCACACTGCGTTCCTGCACGGAACGTTCCATAGCCATGGCTTCTTTCAAAGTCGGTGATGGTTTTTGGAGGGTCGCGTATGTGGCCAGCGAACAGGTGCTCCTTCACACCACGCATGAGGCGGCGTACGTTCGTTGCCTTGGGCATGGCAGGGTCAGTCCGATTGAAGAGGCGCGTCATATCTTCTAAAACGCTTTCGTTCGACTTCTGTGACCAGGTGCGTGGGGAAGTTTCTGCGTTTTTTTTACCGTTCACTTGTGCTGAAGGCAGTGACCAACTCACGGCGGAACGCTTCCTAGTTGATGAAAGAAGCCTCATAGTTCTCGAACTATGTCTTTGCCAAGTCTTGGAACGCACAATACACGTTTTGTAGCTTTCGCTCATCTTTTAACTGGTTGAGAGTGGCCTCACGGTCAAAGCAGAATAACCAGTACTCCTACCTTGTGGACGGGTATTGTTTCCAAGCGTCGGGGATCAGCGTCAAATTTGGCTTCGTGGTATTCATGCATGAGACGAGTCGCAGCACCTCCACCAAGATATGGCTGACAAATGTAGCGCGACTCTAAAAGGGGCTTTTAGTGTAACGGCCAAGCAGACCACTATCTATCAGCCGAGCGGAAGCGTCGTCTTCCTCTCTTCTTCACAAGCGAAGTCATGCCACTCGGCAGCATGGCGGGGCAGGCATAATTTGAGCAGTGTGGCAATCCAAAGAAAGCAGAAAACGACCAACAATTAATTGCCTCAGAAAGGTTTAACCTCACTTCCTTCTGATGCCCTTGTATATTACTTACGAAAGCTACAATTTTTTTCTCCAAATATTGCTTTAACATCCACAAATTGGCTTTGATAAACAATGAATCTGGTAGAAAATGAAGCCTAAATTCCTGGTTCATTCTTATTTCCAGCAGTTGAGGAACGAGTCATTGCCAAACCTATGACGAAGTTGTGGGCGCTGGGAATCTCTAGATCGGCTGTCCTGGTTGTGCTGTTTATGGAGCTACCAAGCTTTACATCACATTCATTAAATTAGTCGCGACTGGTGACGCATACGAAGGGCTTACAAATGGACACACGCTTTTATACAGACGGGGAGAATGTATTGTGGGTTTTAATGACGAACTGATCACCTATATTAAGAAATGGATGAGATAAAAGCAAGAGATACAGTAGTCGGAGAAAACACTCAAAACCTCGTAGAGACAAACATGCTTATAAAGAAAGAACCAAGCAAGAAGCTGTCATTCCTCGCATATAACCTAGAAGTAGCCATATTATCAGCCCTAGCTAATAACAAGAAGTGGAGCAGCACATGACAACGCGCCATGGTCAGTAATGAGGAAGCACAAAATCATGGAGGAAGACTAAAACCACTAATAAGGAATGAGAATATCTAGAAACCAAAAATAAACCATAGAAGACGGGCAGCAAGCGGCTTAATATTTGCGCATGGTGTTGTTCAGTGATTAGGAGGCTGAATTGCAGTGCATGCTTGAGGGCTTAAGCAGAGTGCAAACATAACAAAATAAGAAGAAACACAAGTAGTGTAGTCTGGTAAGAGAACAACAGCCTATGATAAGTAGGGCAACATTAGAAGTGGTAAGGAACCATTAAGCTAACTAACTCTCCAAACCTGACCATGGAAAAGAAATTTCCTTTTTTTCTGTGGATTAATAATCGCCTGCAGGGAACTCTTGTACAATCTCGTCATCAATTGCAGCTTAACAATATTGCTCGAAATAAAAACTTCAACTTGATTTTGTAGCCAAACAAAGATGCTGAAAACTTAATTCAGGAATGGGAGTGGCCCGTGGATTGTGGAAACAACTTTCGCAACAATCTTCAGTTATCATATAGTTCACAAATTAAAAGAGAAAATTGGGCCTAAGCAGGAATAGCCAATGGCCGCATAGGGCAACAAAACTGATTCGATGACGACGGAGGATTTCAGTGGGACAAGGGCATCTGTGGCCAAAAAGCGCAGCGGCACAATTTAATTTCGTGAACTCATTGTTTCGTCACAATCATCAAGCATTCCCTTCGCCATTAAATAAAAGTAGTATCAGACGAGGGGTAAAGACATACCTATTGTGTAAAACCCAAAAGAATTTCAAAGGAAAGAAAATCTAGTAGGAGGCAGCTGATCGTAACCTCGCGACGCAACAATAAGGAAATTTTTAGGGCAAAGAGTGGCATTCTGCACGGCAATGATAACTAGAGATCACTGCGAGTGGCCACTGCATGAAGTTAAAGCAAACTAAGCGATACTGCAATGAAATTCACTACACCCCTATTGGAGCGGTTCAAAACCAGCAGAGGTTTCATGCTTCCATGAAAGGCAATTTTTTCTAGGTCTGCAACAGGTGAAAGCTACATAGAGCTCAAAGCACTTTTAGGTCATTTCTACATTGGCATCGGTTAATAAAAATAAAACTGTTTTTGTTCCACAAAAAAAATGCCTATTTTGTATTGGTCATTTTATTATGGTATGAAGCTCTTACAGGAATTCTGGCAGGAAAAAAGCTACTGCGTTCTCTTCACTTTCTTTCTATAGCAACAACGAAGCACTTAAATGCATGCAGATTATTCAAGCAGAAGTTTTATTCTTCAAGGCGCGCAATTCAACCTTAAAGTAATACCGAAAAGCAGTAGTGGAATGCTTGTACCGCAGCAAATAAAGCTGATTACAAAAGAGAAAATGAGGTAATTAAATATCACAAATCTCATAAAGCTAAGTGTTTGGCAGCAGAAACGTGAAATGAAAAACTCCTGATAACTGCATCAAAGCACGTTGACATTGAGAACACGTTTGAAAATGACCGATATTCTACCATAAAAAGAGAAATAATAATTTCTAGTCTTAAGCAGCTGAAAATGAATTCCCATGTTGAGCCAATTAGAGTGACCCTGCATTTTGTTGTGTTTAATGAAAGGGTGAAAGAAAATGACTTAATCCTAATGCTCCGTCTGGTGCTCCAGCACCTCTCAGCCATCATGTCCTGATATGCACCATTAGCTCCGCTGGTTGTGAGAATAATAATAATAATATAAAATAATAATAATAATAATAATAATAATAATAATAATAATAATAATAATAATAATAATAATAATAATAATATAATAATAATAATAATAATAATAATAATAATAATAATAATATTAATAATATTAATAATAATAATAATAATAATAATAATAATAATAATAATAATAATAATAATAATAATAATAATAATAATAATAATAATCAATCAATCAATCAATCAATCAATCTATCTTTATTTTTCGGTGCCCAGGAACAACCCAAAGGTCTTGGTGCTGGTACACCATTCACACGCACAAAATGTAAATTTATTTCACTACAAAAGAAGACACTCAGGGGAGGTAATGCAGCAGTCAAGGCGATAGAAAAAAAAGACATAAACTAGGCGTGACAGCAAGCATGAAGCAAAAAAGCGAAAACAAGAAAACAGCGAGAACAGCGGTAAATGAAAACAGCTAGAACAGGCAACAGACATATAAATAACTAATTAAACAATAAACAAAGAGAATGAACGACCGATAACAGCCATGTACAGCATATAGCAAAATACAAACAAGAATAAAGCCAATACTAATATGAACGAATATGAAACCTCTGAAATACAAGCTAGAAATACAATCATACAATATAGGAAACGTAATTAGTGAACGCGTTACAGACAATCAGGCGTGAGTATACAGTATTAAAGAAATAATATTAATGAAAACAAGTACACGTGATGAACAATTATTCATAATAATAATAATAATAATAATAATAATAATATTAATATTAATAATAATAATAATAATAATAATAATAATAATAATAATAATAATAATAATAAATCTTTATTACTCCTCAAGGAATACATATATGTTGCCGGGCCTGCCGAAGCCTCTACATGGCTTGTATGGCAGTGCCCAGCAGCGGGGCAGCTCCAGCGTTCGGAGACAATGGTATGCACTTTTTCATTAAATAAAAGCTTTTAAACATACTGTTAGAGAAAAACACTGAACCTCAAACTTGTATTTTGCAAGTATGTTAAACAAATGATATATGCATATTAATGCTTTTTTCAATGTTGTCAACATGAACAGGGAGGCAAAATAAAGAAATAAAAATATCAAACATCGAACAATGCCTTTGCGCACATACACAATGAAAGTAACTGTAGCGGATGCTCCAAAACATCATAAAAAACACAGAATTAAAGCACTATGCACCAATTATTTTTGAAGTTCAATTAACGCTCTTTTTACTCCGGATCGTGTTGTTTGCTGTAATACTGTTTTAGGGAGGCGATTAAATGTGTGGGGAATGTAGTACTTTCTTATGCTTTTTCCGTAATGTGTTCTCATGGAAGGTATTTCAAAACCAGAGCTGGTACGTAATGTTCTCCCGATGCTGCGTCGCTGTCTGAAGTCAGTGTTCCAAAAGTATTTGGGTATTTGGATAATAATAATAATAATAATAATAATAATATTAATAATAATAATAATAATAATAATAATAATAATAATAATAATAATAATAATAATAATAATAATAATAATAATAATAATAATAATAATAATAATAATAATAATAATAATAATAATAATAATAATAATAATAATAATAATAATAATAATAATAATATAATAATAATAATGATAATAATAATAATAATAATAATAATAATAATAATAATAATAATAATAATAATAATAATAATAATATAATAATAATAATATAAAATAATAATAATAATAATAATCAATCAATCAATCAATCAATCAATCTTTAATTTCGGTGCCCAGGAACAACCCAAAGGTCTTGGTGCTGGTACACCATTCACACGCACAAAATGTAAATTTATTTCACTACAAAGGAAGACACTCAGGGGAGGTAATGCAGCAGTCAAGGCGATAGAAAAAAAAGACATATAAACTAGGCGTGACAGCAAGCATGAAGCAAAAAAGCGAAAACAAGAAAACAGCGAGAACAGCGGTAAATGAAAACAGCTAGAACAGGCAACAGACATATAAATAACTAATGAAACAATAAACAAAGAGAATGAACGACCGATAACAGCCAAGTACAGCATATAGCAAAATCCAAACAAGAATAAAGCCAATACTAATATGAACGAATAAGAAACCTCTGAAATACAAGCTAGAAATACAATCATACACAATAAGAAACGTAATTTGTGAACGCGTTACAGACAATCAGGCGTGAGTACACAGTATTAAAGAAAAAATATTAATGAAAACAAGTACACGTGATGAACAATTAAGGAGAGAAAAAAACAATATAATACCGGTGCAAACGCACAAGTGTAGTAAAGACAAAATGCATGAAAGGGGAAGTTATGTATGAGAAAAAGAGTGCTCAAATTGGAACGTCACGGACATCCAATATAAAGGACGGGAGAGAATTTTCGAATATATCAGGGTGAGGACAAAGAGAATTAAACAACTTTTGCATTCTGTCCAGATGGGAGAGGGAGTGCAGGAGCGCAGAAACTTGGAATGGTCTGAATTCTCTTATGCTCTTTCGCGGTACACGCAAAAGGATACGCGCTAGGAGCTGAGGGCATAGAATGTGACCATGAAGAAGTTTATACAAGAAAATTATGTCTGCCCTCACGCGACGGCAGCTAAGAGAAGGAAGCTGCAGTGAGTTACTCCGTCTGGGACGAGAGCTGGAAGTGTTGCAAGAAAACCGATGTTGAAATATGCGTAAAAACTTTAGCTGAACTCTGTCGATTTTTTCACAGTTCGACTGGCAAGTGCCGTTCCAAACAACAGACGCATATTCCAAAAGCGGCAAGCATATGGAGAGGTAGAGCTTTAAGAATGGAAGTGGGGATCGAAACTCTCTCGAAAGCCTGCAGATGAAGCCGAGTGTACGCATAATAATAATAATAATAATAATAATAATAATATTAATAATAATAATAATAATAATAATAATAATAATAATAATAATAATAATAATAATAATAATAATAATAATAATAATAATAATAATAATAATAATAATAATAATAATAATAATAATAATAACAGTATTCAGTGCAGGTACAGTTATTAACTACGGGCGTGCTAAATCAACAGGCGGGGTTGTAGGGCGACGACCTGCAGAAGGAAGAACAGATTTGAGCAGAAATCTATGTAAAGGCACAGTGCATACAAAATTAACCCTATAAATAAATAAATAAATAAAACAATTAGACATTAAGCAAATAAAGAAAAATCTTTTTCAGATTGCCTTTCCACAGCGAAATTCCGCTGTCTTCGAGAACAGCAAGAAAACAGTTCTCCTTGAAATTTGTTAAATATGTACCAGATATGACAGCATCTCTAAGCTATTCTAACCTTTGTGGGCACCCTCGCGACGGCGAACCGTAATCTCAAAGAAATGGGATTTGCGTTTTCTAATTTCCATTCACTACTCCAGAAGTACTTTAGAGAAACAGCTCCTTGAAATAGAGTTTCGAAGGAAGGTAAAGTGGTCATTTTAAATCAACTTTGAGCAATAGATCCTGGAGTATCACATAAAGCACTTTGTCCAAGGCGCAGAAAATGCAATTACTTCTAGTTTTGCACATGGTACGATAATTAAAAAGCAACACATTCAGTATCTGGGGGCACTAGGCCCGAAGACATATGCAAGAAACATTTTAACTGCTAAGGGTAAAATCGTTTTTTTGAATGTAGGAGACGCTTGTAATAGGTTCAAGCTCTTAAGCTCATAATTGTCCCGTGAGTGTTCGAGAGAAAATGACAGTCAAAATGAAACCAACATATTTTACACAAGATACACATTTCACTGAGCTTTAAACACAATATTTACAATTGAATGAAGAAATATGTAACAGCCGCTTGGTTTTTTGCGGGGGTTTGGAATGCAAATGAGGTTAGTTTTTAAATCAATAATTTTTATAACACTCTATTCTAACCTGTCACACAGTCTTCTCGTATCCGCATGAAGATTAGAAAGGGCATCGGAAAGTTTGAATGGCTTGATACCAGCAACGTGTCAACGGCATATTTTTAAACTTGAGATTTCATTACAACAGAACACAAGTCATTCGTGTATAGATTAAAGACAAGTGATAAAATTGATCGTTTTGAGACTCTATGATGCAATGGTACCGATGAACTATGCCAATCAGCAAACACTACAATCCGCGAGCGCTCGAAAAGATGGCATTTTATTAATGACAAGAACGGCAAACGTAATCCATAGCAAGAAATCTTGCTCAATTTGCCCTGATTCACAGTGGTAAAAGCATTTTTTACATCCGAAACTACGCCATTTGAGGTGTGGTAATTTTCTTAGTTGCTGTGAAGTCTAGCTGACAATTTTTACTGTAAAACTTGCGTGCCTGCTCCTGTAACAAAACAATTTTGTTGATTGCTTACCATCCCATGATTAACTAAAAATGCATTCATAACGCTTGCAACTTGGTTTTCTCAGAGTTGCTAGATCCGTGTAATTATAAAAAAAAATTAACGATTTTTGACTGTATCACGCTTTTTTTTCCTATATAAAGCAGGATGATAAGTGCCTATTTCCGCGTGCGTGGTATTGCCTCATTATCTATATTAACAATAAACAAAACTGATAAAACCTATTTTATAACACACGTAGGTACGATATAGCGCGCACTGCTCTAGCGTAGTTGGTAAAACTGCCGTAAAAGCCAACAAAAAAAGAGTCGCCGGGCTTGCCGAGGCATGAAATTCGTGTAAAGGGCACTTAGAAGGGTACTTAGATTTCCACTGCTGCACGTGACTTCCAAATTGAGTCAACTCAACAAGAAAACTACGGGCACAGTCAAAGTGCCTTTCTGCAAAGTGCCTTAAATACCGAAACGAAACTGGCCGCCTCTGGCACCCCCGATTGCTGGCTTTATTCATTTATAATAAAATAGCATTAATTAAATAATTACTATATTTAATTACTCATTTAATTTACATTGAAATACCACAAGAGATTTCTGCAAGGTAGGCGTATGAATACAAAGGAAGGAAAATTACAAGTAAAGGTACCAAAAGTTCGTGCCTAAAGCTCAGACATCAAAGAACAACATTAAACAACCGCTCATCGGGAATAAAAAGAGGAAATAATATGTTGTGCAGCTAATTCAACTAGTCAGTAAAAAAATTACTTAAACCAGGTGAGAAAATACAATGCAATACAACAAGAAAGCAGAGATTAAGAAAAACATGGACTTTTAGTAAATGGCGCCACAGATTGCTGTAAAATATCGTCCTTGGTGAGCCGATTCAAGTCCGTTACTAATCTTGAGAAAAATAATATTGGAAGCAATTATTACGAGGGCTAAAAGAGTTAATTTTGTGATTGTGTCGTTGTCTAGTGTGGTAAGCTGTAGCGAAAGATATTTCCTCAAGGTTAATTGTGAGATGACCATTTACAGGTTGGTACAAAAATCTGAGACGAGAGACGCGATTCCATTAGGCTAATTGTATCAATCCAGCCCTATGCAACCTGTTAATTACTGATGTGAGTCCGTAACTATTTTAACCCAAAACGAATAGCTCTTTTGATATTTTTCAATTTTCTGATTATTTTTTTCGTTAACGGATTCCAAATTACAACAGCATAATCTAGTATTTTGGAGGACGACTGATCTGTAGGCTAGAAGATGAAATTTGGGGGTGGAGAGCTTCAGTGCACGCCTCAGAAAAAAGTTTATACTTTTTAATGTGCCTGGCCCAGTAAAGGCGTTAGTGATACACGGACTCAGATATTTGTAGTGTGCAACCTCGGAAAGAATGTTTGAAGCTTGATCACGCGAGAGGCATGGTTGCTCCAGTATGTCCGTTGCATGTGCGCATAAAAGCGGAGCGCGCGAACATGAGATGCACCAGCTGTAGGTCTCTCTACCCCCGCTCCACTTTGATTCGGTGCGCGGCCGTGTCGGACGCACTGGCGACCCGAACAGCGCAGGCTTTCTTCGCGCGTGTTCGAGCTAGGAGTGATAAGAATTTTATCTTCAAACAACGGCCATCAATTTTAATGATCGTTTTTATACCCAAAAGGCTGGCATTTGCATCGGTTCATCAGCAGCTCCCATACTTTGTGACATCTATCTTAGTTTTTTTGATAAGCGCGTTAACAATTCACTAAAGGGCCTTCATGTTAAAATAATTTTTAGATATGTCGATGATTACTTGGTGATTCTTGACAATTCCCACATTTCAGCCCTTGACGACGCAGTTGCAGAAATTATTACGGCTTTTAAAGCTGCAGCAAGAGGTTTAAAATTCACGTACGAACTTTCCAGCGCTCACGACATACAGTTTTTAGACCACAGAATTACTTTCAGAACGGACCACATCTGTTGAAAATATAACCCTAGGTCAAAAAAGTCCCTTCGCCCTTTTAACAGCGCTCATTCAAAGATAATTAAACGCGGAATCGCCATGAACTGTATCAATGCTGCCCTAGAAAAAACTTGCCCGCATCAAATGACCGATAGTGTCAATCAGCAAGTCGAGCGGCTACACATGTCCGGCTTCCCTGATGATAGTATTTCAGCTGTTTGTGAGAGCCTAATGCAGAAAAGAAAGAGAAGTAAAGGAACGGATGATAAAGGAAAGAAACAGAATAACACTCAGGTAATACCGTACCTGCATAAGATATCTCACAATCTGAAGAAGATCGCCAACCGATACAACGTTAACATTGTATTTTCCGCACCATCAAGCTTTCAAAAATTTGCCCAATGATAACGAGAAAGAAGAAGGCGCTGTGCAGTATTAAGCACGTCACAAAGTTCACAAAATGTGTAACGAAGGTCGTTTATAGCATTCCTCTTACGTGTAAAAAAGTGTACATTGACCAAACTGGGCGTTGTTTTAATGAAAGAGCGCTAGAACACTTCAATCTTGTAAAAGATGGTATCAGCGGCCATCTTGCCGTACACTGCCGGTCGTGGAAATGCAAACCTATGTTTAAGAAGGCGCATTTTCTGCGTCACGCCAAGGACAAGCTTCAGCGTGAAATATTTCGAAGCCTTTTTTTATTAGGAAAGCCGGTGACAATTGCGTCAGCACGCCTTCACTGTCATTGCTGGAGAATGAAATGGCTTTTTTGCATGATTGTGACTAGGTTTCACCTCATGATAACTGAATGTATTTAAACGTCGAGCTTTTTCAAATAAAATCAGTTGGAAGTGCAGCACAGTCCTGTCTTGTTTGTTTCTTGTCTTCTGTGTGCGTTTTATTCATGCTGCGAAACTTGTTTCCATTATGAACTGCAACCAACTAGCCCAAACCACCGTGTTACTGTACATTGAGGCAGCCCTAAAGAAAACAGTAAATTTCCTCCCTCCACCGGTGCAACTAGCAATTAGCAAACAGCTCTAAGCTGAAGGATAAGGAGAACTAGTAGTGGAAACATGTGCGGACAGATCGAGCTCTTTCTCGTGACGTCTCGCTTCACTTCTAGGCGTAAAGAATTCGGCCATGAATCACGCAGGTGACGGCAGTGCTCCACCATCCTTCCCTGCCAACAAGTGTACTCTAGGTCGACACAAAGGGCGAGGTCGAATCAGAGGCGCAGCACCTTTGGTTAGTGTGCGATCGGCGCAGCCCTACCTGGGGAGACTGGTCTCTTCGAAGCCTCCTTCTGCTGTGTCATCACAACAGGTAACGAACACATCCGCCGTTACTGACTACTAAGAAACTATATCCCAGAGTGGAGTCCATTTCCATAGCGGAAGCCTTAGTACCAGTTTTTCTGTGAAATACATATGGAGCTGGCAAAAAACAAAACTTTTAGTGTAGAAAAAGAATGAAAAACCTTAATTAATCGAGACAGGAAATACGGCGGAATCCTGCGTCTCTAATTTGTATATAGGCAGTGTTATCAGGTCAAGCTAAAGGATCCTTTCTCTGAACTAGGCTCTATTTCTGTACACCTAAAAACATCGCCCATCAGCAATTACCTAGGGAATAGAACATAGCCACTTGAAATATTTCAGAGGCAGTTCCTTACTCAACTCACAATGGTTGTGTTGTTCGAGTTGGTGGAGGGTTGACATCAGGATGAGGGGGGGGGGAGGCGGATAACTGGCACAGGAGAAATGGGAATTTTTTTTCTGTGCGCAAGATGTTGTTGAACTATTGATTGGAGTGTGAGCACCCCGGCTGGCCCGGTGTACGAAGACGATGTTCACCGGCCGAGGGGTGCTCATGAACTCTCTTAATTTACGCGGACGCAGGTATTGATAACTTTGGATCACATGAATCTGTACGTCCATTTAAGAAAGACAATTCAGAAGAAACCATACATAAGAGACGACACAAGACAATCCGAGAAAGCGAAGAAAAATCCACAACCTACATTACAGTATACCCTTCGTCACTCGTGGAAAGAAGAAACTATAAATGGAAATGAGTGAAAAACACCTAAACAAGTATATTCAATGTAGAGGGCCACCCACTCTTAACACGAACGCGGCGCAGCAAGGCAGCGCTCTGCAGAGCGCGACGACATTCGGCGCGGAAGCGCATCTAAGTGGCGCAGGTGCTCAAGGCCCTCGAGGTGGTGTTTTTTGTCGTCTGCTACAGCGCAGAAGTGCTCCCTCACAGAAAAGCAAGCAGGGCGTGCTCACCCGCTGTAGTAGACTGCGCAAAGGACGGCCTGCAGACCCTGTGCGCCTGCTCCGCTTGGCTTCTACGTGTGGCCTCCCGGATGCCCTGGAGCTCCGCAGAGCGCGGCCACTCTGCGCCGTGATCGCATTAAGAGTGGAGGACGTTGTGCACATATAATACTAGTACCTGAACACATAGAAATGCGGGTTGTACCTGCACATACGAAATAAAGTGTGTTGTAATGTATAGTGCAACTTCATAGAAGAAATAAATCCCACATGCACAAACACACGCGCAATATGTGTGTGCGGTGCATGTTGCCAAGCCATATCCCCTAGATGCACTCCGAGCACCACCTTCTGGACTTGGGAGCTGACTCGAGACGACGCCCAAGATGAAATCACATGACATGGTGTCAACGCTCGACGATGCGCTGGTCGACGCTGGAAGTGAGGGGTCGGTTACGCCTAAGCTTGTTTCTAACCTCTTGGTTTATGTTCTGCATTTCACGAATATTTGTTCGATGCAAATATAAGTCTCGCATCGCGGTGTATAACTCTTGCAGAAGCTGGCTTTAACGTTGAGTTTGAGAAGTTACGACAGAACTTTTGCTATCGCGACGCATTTTCGATAAACAACAGTGTTCGTATGCGTGCTGGCCATGGCGTTTTTGGGCGGTCTGATTTTGATCCCCAAGAGTAGAATTCTCGAACCGTTCCTCAGAAACTGTGTTGAAACTTTTGAGGAGGCTGGCCCAACGGAAACGGTCGTGGTAGCTGAGCTCTTCGTAGGAATGCATCCTTTAGTTTAGCAAACAACCACGATGCTCTGTTATTAACTAAAACCGCGGCTGAAGTTCACAACGGATTAACCTGTTCACTACTGCAGAGGTTTTGCACTGCCAAATAGATAATTTTCAAGGCAAGGGACAGATGTGAAATCTACAATGAACAGTCATGCCTGCGGTTTGAGCACACTGCTGAATGAGTAGTCGTTGCGTGCTGATGGTGGTGTCGGCCCCACGCTTTGCACACCTTTTAAGCTGAGGTGGTGGCACATAATGCTTGTTTATTCTTTCTTATATTTCGTAAATCCGTAGACATAACTTTTCAGCAGCATGAGAAATTAGGGCGATCAGGACTGATGATCTTACCGAACACCAAAGTTCCGTCACGAAGGAATAAAATCGCATTTCACTGCTATTCTCCTTGTGCGGAAATGATAAGCAGCCGGGCATTGCTAGGCAAACCAACGTCTCTGTCAGTGGTGATGTGTGCTAGCTGCGGAAATTGGCACGGCCGAGAGCGGCCGCATTGAAAGCCAAGCCACACTCGGTGTTTGATGTCTACTTTCCTATACGCTTTCTTTGTGGCCAAATTCATTCCCTGCTATTCCTGGATTTCATACAGTGGTTCGCGGCATTGCTATAGGGAACTCTTTCTTTTTCTGCCAATAGATTCAAGGTAGAGACGTCAATGAGAAAGAAAAAAATGCTCCGTGATCGGTGCTTGTTTGCAAATGGCGGCCTCTGATATCCTTGTTCTAAAACCTGTTTGTCGCTATCGCTGTTTCCTTGCCAATTCGATCGGAGGTGGTGAAGGCTGTATTTCTTTTTCATCTCTTCATGGCTACAGGCCTCCTGCGCTGCACAGGGTAAAACGGTGAAAAAAACCGCCACCTGTGCTTATTCTGCGTAGTACAAAGTCTCCGGCGTCTACTTCCGAATCTGTTCGACCGATGTGGGCCCATGGCTTTAGCTTCTGCTACTGTGCGGATTGCAACGAATTGAATGCGCTGAAATATTACATTACGCTGAAATATTACGGCGACGCTTCGAAGTGCTAGAGAACTAGACCGTTCGCATGGTAGCCGTATTTTTTCGAAACACGTAGATCTTTTCGAAACACGTATTGACTGCGTTGAACGCTGAATCTTCGTATTTCTGCGCTACTTTTCGACACAAACCCGGCGCGCTCGTCTTAACAGATCAATATTCCTGCGGAAAGTAAACACCCAAAAAGCTGCAACGCGCACACTCTCTACACTTTTTGTGTGACGCAAAAATTTTCAGCGTCAACCCTGCCGCATGCTCTCAGCTATTCCTGTATCTCATTGGTGCAGCCGCACTCTTAACTACGCCTACTTCTCCGACCATCATGTCCGTGGTGACTCATGGCCACGTGGGTAACATTGTCCTTGGGCAACAAATAAATGCTATATTTTTATTTACTATGTACTGCTTGATGACATTACTGCACAGCTGCTACAAGCAAAAAGGTTGCAGCCGATTAGGTTACTTTGCGACGTATGTGCGCTAGCCGTCACGTCTCATATCTCTTTCGGATTTTTCACAACTGAAAAAATGGGTCCCAGGTGCCCACACCTCCCAGGGAGAAAACGGTTTGCGTCAGCTCGTTCAAGAGCGCACCGATATTGAAAGAAGTCGGCGTAGACAGAAGCAGTGTTCAAAAAATTTGCTCGTACTAACTCAACCTGAAATGGTCTCGTGTGCAGACGCCAATATCACTATCATAGTATTTTAAAACTCTGACTTCCACGTTCACAATATCAGACCTGAAATGCCCTCGTGTGCAGAACACGGATATCACTATAATAGCATACTTCCACGTTCACAGTACAGATGCGTGACTTTGATGTGAGCACCATTACACGAAGGAAGCTGTGCTGCACAGGTACACAAGATGCTGTGGTCACTTAAAAAACATACTTTATTACGAATCATGCATGTGAAATAATAAGCGAAGAGAGAATGACAGCATTTGCAGCAATGTGTAAAGTCCTATACCATTCAGTGGAAGAGAGGCATTGGGAGGCGTAGCTTGAAATTCAAAAGGCTTCCTTTCAAATTAGGCGAAGGTGGTGGGCTTTGGTGTTCGATAATCAGCCGAGAGTGCCATACCAGTTCTTCTCGTAGCTCTCATATAGAGCCGGCAATAGAGCACACGAAATGTTTAGTTTGTTGCAATAAGAGACAAACAAATGCAGCAAGATCAGTATTTAAATGTTTTCCAAAAACAACCATGCGAGCAGTACCTCGCAGGCAACATAACAAAGTACATACGTACGCACGCCAAAAACTTACGCCATGCAACATTTCGAGCACCAATACGCGCTGCTTTCTTGGACAAAAAGCATGAATATTGCAATATTGAAAAGAAATGTGATGGAAATAATAAAAGCAATTGCCCATTTTTACGATGCCTGCCAAAATTTTCTTTAAAGGTTTTTTCATTGCTTGGAGTTGAGTTTCTCCCTTCAGGTGGTGATGAGAGGAAACACCATGTTGATGATGAAATCTGGGGTTCTTGATGACCTGGTGGTTGTAACTCGCAAAAGTTAACGTTACTCGAAGAAAGAAGAAGGTTAACTAATTATTTACAACATAAAACAAACAAGAAGAAACAAAGCAAGAAAAAACTATTTACATGACTAAATTATTGATCAGACAAATTCAGCCCTCGTTCAACACAATGCGCTTGTTTTTAAACCCTCTCTCTCCGCCCTTGGCGGGGACAGCCAAAAAAAAAGATAACAAGCGACACACCTCACCAATCAGTGGTCAGGGAAAGGAAAATAAGGTTTATGCCAATTAATCACAGATTGGATTAAGAGTGCTGTTAAACATTTGGGAAAGAAGAGGTTGCAATCAAAATACGCAAACAGCAAAAACGCGACCAGCCTCTCCCACGGCACCCACGGCCCAGCCGTTACCACTTTCCTATCTCGTTCGCACACGCGACAAACATATGCCGGCGAGACGATCCATAAAGTTGTTTACAGAACACACCGCTAGAGAAGAAGACAGTCGTTGCGGGGATAGTGAGATTCCGGCCACACGGCTAATACTCAGCCGTATCTCGTGCGTTCCCGAAACCTCGTCAATCTCTCGACAACGAACACATGTCGACAGCTGTACATGGTTAGGCTATTTAAGACGGGTTATGCCCGTGACGGCGCGGAGTAAACAAGAACGTCCGCCGCACGAAGGGGAGGCAGGGACGGGATGGGCCCTTTTTTTGGCGACTACCGACCCCACTGCTGCGGCGTTCTTTGCGAACACGAGACCGAGCAGTTCGCGGAAAGTTCAGCGAGCTCCACACCTCCCAAAAAAGAATGTCACGCGGACACTTGCTGTCAGTGTGACATAAAAGTCCGGCCACAAGGTTCAAGGAAGCACTGCGCGCGCGCGCGCACGCACGCACGCACGCGCACACACACACACACACACACACACACACACACACACACACACACACACACACACACACACACACACACACACACACACACACACACGCACACACACACACACACACACACACACACACACACACACACACACACACACACACACACACACACACACACACACACACACACACACACACACACACACACACACACACACACACACACACACACACACACACACACACACACACACACACACACACACACACACACACACACACACACACACACACACACACACACACACACACACACACACACACACACACACACACACACACACACACACACACACACACACACACACACACACACACACACACACACACACACACACACACACACACACACACACACACACACACACACACACACACACACACACACACACACACACACACACACACACACACACACACACACACACACACACACACACACACACACACACACACACACACACACACACACACACACACACACACACACACACACACACACACACACACACACACACACACACACACACACACACACACACACACACACACACACACACACAGCCTCAATTCGTTCCGTGCAGACAAGGTTAGGACACCAACCTGCAGGTTGCAGAACTTGCCATGTCCGCTCTCTTTATACCAACTGCGAAGCTGGTTCTTAGCCTCCCCCCATATTATATCTACTGGTTACTTATGCACGCAAACATTGAGCACTCGGAGAACTCGCATGTTTTAATCTCTTCAGCCGCGCCCTGCTGGGACGCGTTTTCACTGGTGCCGACCGGTCACAATAAAGACACCTCCCGCGCCCCTTTGGCAAGCGCCTCCGCGTTTCGGTAATAAACCTACCAAGGCCCGGCAGCGTGGTCATGGCCGAACGGTCCAGCTGTACAACGACTCTGAAATGAAGCGCCGTTGCTTGTCAAGCTTTCTCCCCTTGGCAGCAATCGGCAATCTGGTACGCCTTATGAGCGTTTTTGCTTTCTCATGCATGGTGCGCGACCAGTTAGACCTGACTCTCGCCTGCCAGGTACTCTCTGTTTGAGGCGGCGCTCCAGCCCCTTCTGGAATATTTTTCCTTCGTGATTTCGCTCGCCCCTCTTTTTCCGTGCCCACTGCTGTTCCCACTGAATAACGTGCTACGCCACTTCCCGCCTTCCGCTGCCTATCCACAACGTGAACGCCTCTTGCGGCCCTGAAGCACGCCTTCACCTTGCCCTTCCTGTTGCTACCGCCTTAGTCACCCGCAGGCGTATTCTGAGAGGACTCGGTTTTCTTCCGTTTAGGGTACACTCGGTGGTGACGACTCTTTCTAGGTGTCCGATGGTTTTCTGCGTGTTGTTCTTTTGTTCCAGAATGATGTATGGAAACCGTCACTAAATCCTCACGCAGCTCTTTGCTGTCGCCCGGCGTGCTCAACGTGTCTGCCAATACCACTGTCCTAGTTAGCGCAACCTACTTTCTTTGTATGGACAGCTCGACCGGCACGAGCGGCACGTCCTCAGCTGTCAGTGATCGCCTACAGGCCACCCCTGCGACAACTTTATCAGAACCTGCTGTTGCCTTTAAAGTTTGTCGTGCGCTTTCGCAGTTCTGGGGAACTAATCCGCCAGGAACAGCTTCGCCACACTCAGAGTTAACATCTCTTAATTCCGGCCTCGCTCTCTGTGTTTCCAGCACCTGTACCTTTTCTGTCTCGCTGGCCTGTTCTCGTGCTATATGTTCCGAACGAAGACGAAACGTTTCGAGCCTCAGTTCCAGCAATTGCCTCTCTACTTCTGTGATCTGCAACCACAGTTGCAGTGTCGCTAACTGCGTCGATGTCGCCTCTTTGTGGCGCTCTTCTGACCTCCGCCCGTATGGCCCGTGTGCACCGATGGGTCCTTTTCGAACATAAGAGCCAGTACCGTTTTCAATTCATTCGCATATTCGCCCAACCGCTCTCTATGTTGTGCATCCTCTATTGGCGGAAGCTGCATTTGCATCAATTTTGTTTCTTTAAGCTCAATTTGGAGCTGCAACTTTTTAATTTCAAACATTTGAGCCATCCGCTCGTTTTCTTTCCACAAAGGTTGCGTAATGTTTCCTAGTGCCTGCTCTGTGGACGTGAGTTGCTCGGTAGTCTATAGACTATTTCCTCTCGCGGCATCTATGCCTGCATTAGTCATTTCAATGCTACCGTATAGCGTACGACTATTACTCAGACAAGGCAATTTCGGAGAAAGCAGGAAGGTGTCCTACCTTTTCTGATGCTCCGACGATCGCAGCACTGTCGATCTCAGTGTGATGACAGCGGGCTCCCGGGAAGGTAAACGCCCACGAGTTGATCCTGGTCCCTCAGCAGATTACCTTGGTCGCCTGGTTACTTTTCAGCAGCTCGCTGACTCGAACCCCTTTCGAGGTGGACGCCTGGTTCTTTTCAGCGACTCGCTTACTCGAACCTTCGATGGCTTGTCTTTGCCCGGCTCCTTCAGCCCCTCGTTGATTTGAGCCTCCGACGTCCTCTCGAACACGACCCGTGATCCTGAAGTTCTCGACGTCAGTCTTTCGACGCAGCTTCACGTTTTCTTCTTTAGGACAAACAGCTTGTCCACCGACTTGTTCTTCTCACCTTCCGTCCAATGCCTCGAGTAGAAAGAAGTTGCGGTCCTGTTGACTGCGCAAATTGAGTTTCCCCCTTCAGGTGGTGATGGGAGAAAACACCTTCTTGATGATGAATTCTAGGTTTCTTGATGACCCGGTGGTTCTAACTCGGAAACATTAAAGTTACTCGAAGAAAGCAGAAGGTTAAATATTTATTTACAACACAAATAAAAAAAGAGTAAACAAAGCAAGGATAAAATTATTTACATGACTAAATTGTTTATCAGACGAGTCCAGCCCTCGTTCATCCCAGTGCGCTTGTTTTTAAACCCCCTGTCTCCGCCCTTAGCGGGGACAGCCACCAATAAGATTACAAGCGACTCACCTCACCAATCAGTAGTCAGGGAAAGGAAAACAAGGTTTCCGGCAACTAATCAGAGATTGGGGAAGAGTGCTGATTAAACATTCGGGAAAGGAGAGGTTCCAATCAAAATACACAAACAGCACAAACGCGACCACCCTCTCTCACGGCACCCACGGCCCAGGCGTTACCACTTTCCTATCTCTTTCGCACACGCGACAAACATATGCCGTCGAGATGATCCCTTAAGTTATTTACAGAACACAGCGCAAGAGAAGACAGTCGTTACGGTAATAGTGGGATTCCGGTCACTCGGCTAATACTTAGCCGTATCTCGTGCGTTCCCGAAATCTCGTCAACCCCTTGACAACGAACACATGTCGACAGCTGTACTTGGTTAATCTTCTTAAGAAGGGCTATGCCCGCGACGGCGCGGAGTAAACAAGGACGTCCGCCGGACGAAGGGGAGGCAAGGACGGGACGGATCGTTTGTTGGCGAATTCCGACCCCACTGCTGCTGCCTTTGCGAGCACGAGACCGACCAGTTCGCGGAAAGGTCAGCGAACTCCAGACTTGGGTTGGGTAGTATATTCTGGCATAGAAAACATAATACAGTACGCAAAAGCGTTAAAAGAAAAAGAATTCAATCCTGCCGAAAAAATATATCCGGAGATGTACACTCAATATTTAAAAATATCACGTTATAAACTCTTATGGTTGAAAAATGAATTCGGCCAGAATTGTATGAGACTGTTTTAGTCACTGCTACTGCTCACTGTTTATCTCTTATGCATTCTACTTGATAGATAAAGAAAAAGGGCTCACTTTTAAATGAGCCGCTAGTGACTTGTACAGTCTGTGCCAATAGACGAAGTATCTCAACATATATACTTTGAAAAGATGCAAATCGAAAACCATCCACTTATCGCTTTCGCAGGCGGCTATCAGGAACTCTTGTGTCCGCGTCACTAAAGCCTGCAGGGAGCCCATATCATGACCACTGCACAACTGCGTCTTGTGGCCCCTACCGGAGATAAATAGCAGTGCACATAGTAGTCACAGCGACTCTTGGAGAGAAAATGTACGTGCTTAAGGGGCCATTTACGTGGTATTGTTAGCGTTGGTGATGTGGTGAAGTTGCCATCTATCAGTTAGGAGGGTTATAAGTTTTTTTCAATGCAACGGTGAATACTGATAGCTTCTTATGATGGCGGGCACCATACTCTCGTCTAAACAATCCCATACTATTGCTCCTATTCAGGAACAAACAATGGCGTTCAGCATATACACATCTGTATTAAGTTCGTACTTGCCGAAGATTAGCAAAATAGACAACCCTGCACCAATAAGAGTTAAAATTGTTTTTTTATAGATATTCGATGAGAACTTTTCTTGATTTCGCGCATTAATACCGCCAATTATACTTCGACAAAGTGCGATCACATTAGACATTCTCTCAAACCAATCTCAGAGGACCGCGAAAACTGTTCTACTCGTTGTATGGGAACACGCAAGTAATGCAACTTTTGAGAAGTAGTGTATTTTTAATAGAAAGTTTCAAAAATTTTGTTTATTAACTACAAATTTGCTTAAAGATGGTAAGCCGTATGGTTTTTAAACAATATCATAGACGGGAGTTGCGCATCTCTCATTGGAGAAAGCAACAGACCTTAGTCTGCAAGTTGGAAATTCAGTCAAACGACGATGGCCGTCTGAAGTTTTAGCGACGTCGTTGGCGAGTTTAACGCAGTTTTTTAAAGATATTGTTCGAGCATTTAATTACTGCGCGCTTTTTCTTTTTAAAGGCTGTAAAAGAGAACAGATATTTAGGACTCAGTGGCATACCACAAGTTTAGCGATCCTTGAAAGTGCATGGCGCAGTACAGAGCCGATGCGGCCTCTTACAGGTCTTTATCCAAGCCATGGTGTAGTTGACAAGGCACGCCTCAACAATGTATATAGCCGTCAGGTGTTTCTGCTTGCTTGCCTGTTAAGGGCAGGAAACATGCAGCAGCCTGAAAATTAAAAAGCCAACAAATCCAGTAAGCATATTTGTGGAGGGGACAAGACCTCATATCTGGCTATTTTTCGTCCCAGGAAGTCGTCAGAAGGAAAAACAATTACTCCATCAGAAACTTCTCAGACGCGGCGCTCAACTGCGTTAGATTATTCTGGAGAAAATTTCTACTTGCGTGGAGCCCGCGGAACAAAACTTTTCACGAACATTTTTAGCAACAAAAAAATTTCGTCACCAATTCAGCACGTAAGTTGGTCTGACGCTGCTATTACACTTGGATAGTCGCTATTCTCGCGATACTTCAAACTACACCATTCCTTTCCCAGCCTTTTGGATTTACATGCAGCGTTGTAAAGTCGCCCATCCTAATCAAAGAAAATTAAAGTCGCTTTTATTATTGAGTCATATTTATCAAAAGAATTTCGAATTTGATGTTTGGCAGCCGACTGCACGCACTGGCGTTCTATATAAACTGACCGAGAGCGGCTGAAATTTTACCATAACCTCCAGTTTACAAACTTCGATCTCACAAAGTTTAATAATTATAGGAGAAAATCACGTTTCAAATGGCGACTGGTGATAAACTGATGTTGGCTAGATAGGGTACATTACCACAATCTTACCAGTAAACGACATCGTTGTGCATCACATCTCGATCTCTATATTAAAATGTAGAGAGTGAAAAGTTTTCATATACCAACTCCGCAAACTCTCAACCGTCCTTCATTTCAAACTGGCGAAAAATTAAGCTGAATGGCAGGGAAAGTTTTATACTGAATTTTATCAGTCCTATGCAGAAATTTAGGTTGCTAAAAAGCAACATGCCCACCAATACGTCTATAATAAATGTTAGCAAGAACAAAATATGGTTAGAGTTGTCCTCAACGTCCCTTTAAAAGGAAGTACACATCAAATTGATCGCTGCGTCTTCTATCCTTTAAAAATATGCATGAAACATTAGTATGCGCATGGGTCACCACTTGGTATTCGCCTGTGACCGCTAAACACTTAATAATTGAATTTTTTTCCTTATACGGTTTGGGCTATGAAGGCCAACTGACGGCTTTCACGCCAAACTTCCGTACATGTCTCGTGAAACATAAGAAAAACTTAGATATAATCGCTGCTTCATCCCTTTTCCGGTGCCCTTCGCTACGGTGTCCCTGATAGCCGAAGTCGGTTTGAGATGTTAAACGCCATTAGCCAAAAGATATCTTTTGTTCCGGCTCCTGAGGGAAGCGGGCATTAGCGCTGTCCTAGATTAAGACGATGACGCAGCGATTATATAGCACTTTTTTTATTGATACATGTGACATGTGCCGACCTATTACGTCTTGCCATCTATCGCTCGGATGTTCAAAAAAAAAAAGCTTGATAAAAATAATTTAAGAGCGATAGTCAAATACAGCGCGCTGATACATGTGGAGATGTCATCTCACGCTTCATTACAAAGTAGAAAACATACAGCCGAAATTAGGTGTCTATGCTCTTTTAAGAAAAAGAGGCGCCATACCTAGTCATGCATTGCTCTCGGATAGAGTACCGCATGCTTCTACAATTTGTAATGTAATCGCGCGTATTTGCGATGCGGACAACTGGGCGTACAGAACAGAGCAATGCATAGTGAGTCCGTGACATTAACAACTTCTCTTTACTGAACCGAAATATATTCTAATTATTAAACTTTGAATCTTTCTTCGGCAAATCATCATGAAGCCCACCGCGTGCATGCATCTGTACTTCACCTGCACACCTTTGTGTGCTCTGCATAAAAGCCTGCAACATCACCGCCCCCTTTGGATCTCAAAGCAGTGTTAATACATTGGTGCCAGCGATACGACATCTTAGTGTCTGTTTCCACAACTGACTTGTATAGAGCACGTATCGAACTTATTGC
The DNA here is from genome assembly GCA_030143305.2 of Amblyomma americanum. Classification (NCBI taxonomy): domain Eukaryota; kingdom Metazoa; phylum Arthropoda; class Arachnida; order Ixodida; family Ixodidae; genus Amblyomma; species Amblyomma americanum. Next base: position 27,539 of record JARKHS020011818.1, read on the forward strand.
CCAATGAGGCCACGTCGTAGATGGCGAGCTACATCACAGGCTTATGCCGCTACAAATAATAGAGGTCATCTCTCCAATACACTGAGGGCATCGATATTTGCTGCTGTGGAAAGTAGTTAATGTGCAACACCCTTCGCAGACACGAATTAGACACGAATGTAAACGAAAACACGACATGCACATCCCTCAGCAACCTTTCAGTTGTGACGGAGGAAGTGGAGGGGTAACGGCAGGTCCAGGAACCAATCGGCAGCGCGGGAAACGTCCTTTTCCATTTCGTACATTTCTTGCTCCGTGCTCTCTCCCATTCTTTTAGTCGATGCAAGGTAGGAACGGTAGACCACGTGGTACTCCGACTCTTTATGCTTCACTGCAACACACAGTGCTGCTGCCCACACCAGCTCCATCTGGCGCTTATCCACGACGCACACCTGAACAGGGAAATGTAGCAGATGCCGGAGCACAGAACAGTCAAGACACACTCCTTATTTAAAGCTCCCTGAACAGCTTGCACACGCATACAGAATATTTCGGCATCCGAAATGACTTAAAACTGCAGTGAAACATACCTAAGAACTGATTATATGCACGTCGCCTAGTTACTAATTTAGTCAGGATATGTAGTTCTATATCGTCAAAAGCCTTTAGTTATGCGCCATAGAACTAAACACAACTCGCTAACCAAAAGTCAGCCATAGAACGCTTAGTTATGCGCCATAGAGCCCAACACAACACGCTAAATAAAAGTCAGTGATTTGGAAACTACGATGGAGTTGTTAGCGAGTGCTTGTGCTTGAATAAACGGTTCGTTTTGATTGCACGCGTACAAGTACACATTTAGGACGACAAGCTATGTCGATTTCAAACTCAAGAGACATCGAATACTGCAGATTATCAAATGCATGACAGAGAATAGGGAACCTCGGCAACTGCAACCACAGGTACAAGTGAATGCGGTCAGTACGATGCGCTGTTAGATGCTGCAGCATGAATATTTCCAACAGCGAACGAATCCGCACAAAGCAAGAACCGGTGAACAAGCACCATGAGCCCGACAATGTACATCAAAACAATAAAACAATGAAAGTTGTGGATCCCTTGTTATAACACACACGAACCTACAATAACTGGAAGAATGAACTACGTGGGAAATTTGACTGATCATACTTTACATCAGCAATTCAGAAAATCCAAAAAATATTTGCTGCTACAAAGAAGACAAAAAATCCATAGTGAATTTTAAAGTTTTTCTCACCATAATAACTGTCAAAGATGGCTGTACACCTAGTGAACCTTCCCCAAGAATGAAATTGTACTACAAACTAGCCCAATACCGTAGAATTCGAAACGAAATGCTTCGATTCTTTTATGACGAAAGTCTGAAGTAGATCTAAGGTTAAACGTAACATTAGGCCCTTATTCGCCTCAACCGACACCTTCGTTTTGGGCGCAGCATGTGAACACGGTTCATATTAAGTGACAGATACCGTAGCGATCCGCGAGGGAGACGGCGAGAAAAAGCATCTCCGGTGAGAACTGCAGCACGTTACGTGTACCGATCAACCAGTGAAAATTGCTCTCCCGCGCAGAGAGATCCGCCACCTTTTGCGCACTCCTAAATGCAGGTTCAATGGGCTATTTTGTGTTTAGTGGAGAGAAATGTAAGAGAAAATTCGAAGAAAGGAGCTTGGAGAATTAACATTTGAATAATAATGGCGCACTTATTGCAAAAAGCAATCTCATCCTATCTGCAATGCAGTTAGAGGTGCAGCGCTAAAGGAGAACACACAGTGTCCACGAGCCAAAATTCTACTACTATCCAAAGGTCTCGTGCAGATGTGATAGCTCGAGTACTAGCCTCAATGCCGGCTCCCACCAAAAGGCTTTACTTTTGTTTTATAGAAAAAGTAATCGGCCCAGCTAATAAAGCAGCACATTCTCACAAGAAAAAAACAGGACAAAATTTATGCAAGAAACAAACATGCACAACTCCTGTGTACCTTGTATTTATAATTTCCTCTTCCATTTCTCCAGACACTTGCGATCACAAGAATAAAGGAGAACGCATATCACAGCGACATTGACAGCGGCGTCCATAGGCTACAAATGTGCTGCTTTACCAAAAGGAGACTTTGGACAAAACATATCTCGTGAAAGCGAAAGGCTATCCGAGAAATCCGCTAACTGCACGCGGTCAAGTTATTTCATCGCAGGCCTCGATTGTATTATTCCACGAGTGCAATGTGCAGATATATCACTCTTAGGCTATTAATTCATAATGCTCTGCGGCATAAGCAAGAAGTGGCTCTGCTGCCGCAGGGTTGGGGAACAGAAGAGTCTCGAGCTAGAAGTGACATATTCCGTGTAAAAAGAAACTTCTTTAAATCTATTTTATCTAGTCTGGTAATACATTGAAATAACGTGACTAATCTCGAAGTTGCTCAAGATTCTTTGTAATTATCTGCTGTTTATCTTGGTTAATTTTGGTGAAGCCTAAATATGTCTGCTTTTATTTCTCTCTCGACGACTGTTGAACGACGACGTTATTTTTGTCGGTATTTGATGGAGTGTACTTTGTTTTGGCGTGATGCGTGATGTATTTTCATTCTTCGTAAATAAGTTTAGACCGAATACAGTATATGTGAATATTAAAAAATAAATGTATATGTCTGTATCTTCCTGCACAGTCACAACTGTTGGGATTCTTTCGAACGCCAAAGAAGTTTCCTGCTTCATTGCTAGCTCGAATTCCATTTCAAGCCATAGGCTCATAATTACTGGTCAAGCATAAAAATCTAGAAAAGATAACAGCGGCGCCATACCTTTATCGTTAGATTAAGAGAGGTCCTTATGGTTACCGGGTGAAGCGGTTTCCTTTTTTGTTATTTCTCATATTCACCTTGTATATTTGCGGTCTTGCTTAGTTGAGCCGATGTTAAAATTCTCAGCAAGGTACCATGTCGGTATTCTATCATCTAAGTGGGTTTTTTTGTACTGTTGGATAATTATTAGGAGAATAGTTTTGCTATTTTGTTGTTGTGCCATAATCTAAAAACTAAGGAGATAAAAGGCAAAAGAACACTTCACAATGCGCAGTGATGCATTTGTGCTGGACACTTTCATTGACCCACACAAATCGCCGTAAGAATGTCATAGTGTTTCTTGACTACAGCGATGAATAATTAAGCCTCTATCAAAGTACTTACCTCTTGTAAGAATATGTCGTCATCAGCACTGCTGTCCAGCGCGCAGGAGGTAAAGATGGATACTGGCTGAGGCACAGAATTCGTGGCCGACGGTCTTTTCTTCAGCACGCGGAGGAATTCTTCCTTGGGGTCCGAGAACAGCCTCCTGGATGCTTTTTCATCGCTATCTTGTGCAGACCACTGTTTGATGAGGCTAGAACGGAAAGAACAGTACGTGTGAAATTATTCCTCAAATTATTCCACATCAATGCAATGAGCACAAGATATCCGCAAACTGAGAACCGTCGTTTTTGCAAAGCATTTCTATGCAGCTGGCCGAATGTGCGTCATTCGGGATTCTAGGAATTTGAGGCACGATTGGCCGCTGATCTGCAGTGTTCGTGTAATAACATAGAATATTATGAAAAACAGTGGACTTCTTAAAGCTTTTTTAACACTACTTTCATGAGGCAGAATAATTTGTGGATACATTTAGAAAGAGCGATCAATAATTAGCGTGAGTCCAGAATATGGCTGGGAACCTGGCGCTTTAGTGGAGTCACTGCTATCGTCAAGAAGGTCATGAAAAAGTTCGACAGCTTTAGCCAAAAGGCTTCCTTGAAACGCATTTGTGCTGCGTCTTTTACTTGCCTTCAACTAAAGGCAAAGATACCTTTTCGAATGACGTTAGGCACGTCGCGGAGCGCGTTGCTTTGTTATTTCTGAATAGCTCGATACTACACATTTTTCTCGAATATTGCTCTCCGATATTCTAGACTTTTACGCGTGATGAAAGCTGAGGCGGGTTTTCGGCTGGGTGTCCCATCTGGATAAATGTGATCTCTCGACTCAAATGGGGCTGCGCAAATTTCGATTCAGATCACCAATATATTTTATAAGACGTTGTTATGACAGTCTTATGACGAGTGTATAACTGCTGCGTCATTCAACTCAAATAGACCGTGGACTATTTGTTCTGTTCTGCATTATTTATTTATTTAAAATGCCTGCAGCGCCCGAAGGCATTATTGCAGGGGGGAAATACATAGTGTTTGACCGAGGCCGTTGTGTGAGAGAGAAAAAAAGACGAGGAAAGAACAGAATCGAGCCACAATAACACACAAGAAAAAACAATTGAAAGGAATGAACGAGCAAATGAATGAGACCCCGCATAGACATCCACTTATTGCAATATCTGCTTAAAGATTAAGTACAAACCAAAAGTATCTCCGTGGGTTGCCACCGCAGCAAATAGAGATCGATAAACAATAAATATGTTGTCAAGCCGACAACGCCCCCAAAGGGCGCTTTATTCGCTCATAGCGCAAGTGTCTCGTGCACTTCGATAAGATATTGCCTGCGCCACAGTTTTCCAAATAAGATGCCCCGAGAGGTTTACGTTGAAAAGAGTCTCCAAACATCATGATAAACGACGCGCACTCGGTAGCTATTTACCACTACCGTTTCTACACACGTAGGTGGCCTTCGAGGACGCCGGAGCCACGTGGCCACGTAGCACAGAAAAAGCTTGTGCGATTCGGGGAAAAACAACGGGAGGATAAGACCGCTTTTTGGGGTTCCGTCCGGCTTCACAGTCCCGATTGATAGTGGCGTTTTAAACCAAAATTGTAATGGTCGTCAAAACGTTTGCCAAATGTTAATAGGGGCTCTGCGAGACGAGAAAAATGTTTTGGAATGTATTGCATGAAGCGTTTTTTTAGATGGTGCGCTCGCTTCGTGCCATCACCTGTTACTCTCAACGTGCATGTGTCGCGGTGTTCGAAAAATACAGTCTACGAAATAACGTTTCACAGTACCATAACATGTTATAGGATGGTCTCGGTTATTTTTCATGAATTGACGACATCGTAGGGTCATTCTGAAGCCAGAAAATTGCTTGGAAGTTGCTTCGAGTGTGGCTTTCAGGTTTACCCTTGCGGGCTCGACCAGCAGTCACCTAGCACGATCACCACGCGAAGCAGCGTCATTAAATAACACCACTTAATAGGATGATTTATTCACAAATGAAAATTGGGTCACTGACCAAGTCGCAAGATGAAAAATGACGTTTCGGGTCCCATACGGGGCCCTTGTTCACAATGAGGCTGTCACAGAAGAAGGAATGGTTATATACGCTTCAGAATCTTCTGCAATCTTTTCACGTAGATAGGATGTAGCGTGCCCTGATTCTTGTTTAGCGTGTTGGCCGTTGTCTGGATGATTAGGGATTCTAGATGAAGTCTTGCAGATAGGTTTCTTTCCGTCGCCAAGATTTCCACCTCATCCCAGCCAATCTCGTGGCCAGTGGACAGCACGTGCTCTGCAACTGCATGTTTTGCTGCGCGCTTGTTTCTGACGTCGCCCTGGTGATCCTTCATGCGCCGCTGGAAGTTCCCGGTTTCCCCAATGTAGACGGAGGGGCAGTCGCTGCAAGGGATCCTATAAACAACGCCAGGGAACTTGGCACGTGGCAGCGGGTCCTTCACGTTGACCACATCGGCTCGCAGTTTGCTAGTTGGCACGTGTGCAATGTGCACTTCGTGTTTACGGAAAATCCTAGAAAGGGCCTCGCTGATCTGACGCACGTAGGGAATCGCAGCACGTTTTATCTTTTTTCTCAGCTGTTGTGCTCCTCGTGTGTAGGTGGCTTTCTTGGTGACTTTGCTGGTAAAATTTCTAGGGTAGCCGTTTCGCTCAAGATCGTGCTGTATAAGCTTCATCTCGTTGCCAAGGCTGACCGGGTCGGAACAGATGTTTTTAGCACGGTTGACAAGTGACGCAACCACTGAACGCTTGTGAGCCGTAGGATGAGCGGAATCAAAATCCAGGTATCTCCCCGTGTGCGTTGCTTTTCGGAAGACGCTGAAGGCTAACCGATGCGCATCACGTTTGACGAGCACATCCAAGAACGGGATCATGCCGTTCGCTTCCTCTTCCAAAGTGAAATTTATGGATGGCTCTACGGCATTCAGGTGTTCAAGGAAGCTGTGAATGTGCTGCTTGTTTAAAATGCAAATGCATTTGCAAATGCATTTGCATTTGCAAATGCATTTGCATTTTAAACAAGCAGCACATTCACAGCTTCCTTGAACACCTGAATGCCGTAGAGCCATCCATAAATTTCACTTTGGAAGAGGAAGCGAACGGCATGATCCCGTTCTTGGATGTGCTCGTCAAACGTGATGCGCATCGGTTAGCCTTCAGCGTCTTCCGAAAAGCAACGCACACGGGGAGATACCTGGATTTTGATTCCGCTCATCCTACGGCTCACAAGCGTTCAGTGGTTGCGTCACTTGTCAACCGTGCTAAAAACATCTGTTCCGACCCGGTCAGCCTTGGCAACGAGATGAAGCTTATACAGCACGATCTTGAGCGAAACGGCTACCCTAGAAATTTTACCAGCAAAGTCACCAAGAAAGCCACCTACACACGAGGAGCACAACAGCTGACAAAAAAGATAAAACGTGCTGCGATTCACTACGTGCGTCAGATCAGCGAGGCCCTTTCTAGGATTTTCCGTAAACACGAAGTGCACATTGCACACGTGCCAACTAGCAAACTGCGAGCCGATGTGGTCAAAGTGAAGGACCCGCTGCCACGTGCCAAGTTCCCTGGCGTTGTTTATAGGATCCCTTGCAGCGACTGCCCCTCCGTCTACATTGGGGAAACCGGGAACTTCCAGCGGCGCATGAAGGAGCACCAGGGCGACGTCAGAAACAAGCGCACAGCAAAAAATGCAGTTGCAGAGCACGTGCTGTCCACTGGCCACGAGATTGGCTGGGATGAGGTGGAAATCTTGGCGACGGAAAGAAACCTATCTGCAAGACTTCATCTAGAATCCCTAATCATCCAGACAACGGCCAACACGCTAAACAAGAATCAGGGCACGCTACATCCTATCTACGTGAAAAGATTGCAGAAGATTCTGAAGCGTATATAACCATTCCTTCTTCTGTGACAGCCTCATTGTGAACAAGGGCCCCGTATGGGACCCGAAACGTCATTTTTCATCTTTCGACTTGGTCAGTGACAAAATTTTCATTTGTGAATAAACCATGCTTCGCCCTGACCAGACGGTGTTCCGTCGAACCTTGGACTATATAACCACTTAATAGGGCCATCTGCGCTGGTGAGCGCTGTTCGTGCGCGATCGACAAGCAGGTACGACGAATAATATTGGTCCCGTGTTTTGTTTCGTTCCAATTCACAACGGCAGTTTACGTGGTGATAATTGGGCCGATTTCAAATGGCTTCAGTAACACTGAACCGTTTTGGTAAAGGCACCCTAAATAAAGGTTTACTGTTACTACTGTAGTGGTAGCCATTTTACTTGTTTCACATGTATTGTTCTTTCTATTCTTACCTCATCACACAGCGGTCTACACAAGATTGTGATGAAACAGCGTCCCGGACCCTGTTCTCGGACCCCAAGGAAGAATTCCTTCGCGTGCTCAGCGAAAGATCGTCGGCCACGAATGCTGCCCCTCAGCCGGAATCGAGCTCGACCTCACGAGTGCCGGACAGCGATGCTGATGACTACATATTCTTACAAGAGGTAAGTACCATGCATTGCTTTCGAACAGGCTTATTAATGCAAAAGCATTGTATCGTTATGGTTGCGCTTTCGTGTCACCACGAGCTTGTCCGCACAATTACGTCTGAACGAATGGGTTTATGTGAAACAGAAGGCTACCAACAGATAGAGCATCAAAAAATCTCGTGCGGGAAATCGGGGGGGTTGAGGTAGATTAATTGAAATTTAAATTAAAGCCAAGAATTTACAAAAATGGGCGGGGCCGGAGCAAAAGTGGCGCCAAGTTTGTAAACACTGGAAGTTGGGGGAGCCAAGCGGTGTGCCAAATTTGAAAAACCGGAAGTGTGTCCGAGCCAAGCGTGGCGCGAAGTTCGAAAACGAAGCGTGGCTTTAATTTTGAAAACACAGAATGGGCTATTCTTGGAAAAGGGGCGAGGAGAAATGTTTTCGCATTCCTCCAATGCGGGTTACCGCAGTGATCTATAACATTTTAAAGCCATCGCTGTGGCGAAGAAACACTAGTAAAAAAGTTCTCCTAAGGTACGGCGTTCTTACGGCGATTGGTAAGGGTCAAAGAAATAATTCAGCACTACTGAGCCAAAGCAGTGCAAAGTGCACTTTTGTTTTTTATCTCCTTGCTTTAAAACGGTGGCACAAGAAAAACAAATCAAATACATTATCCTAATACTCTTCCAACAGTAAACAAAAAGCAGTTAACTGAGAGATATCTCTGACATGGTACTCAAGTAACACTTGCTGCTAGGCTAGGGTGTGCATAGTTCTGTATACAATGGTTAGCGCAAAATAAGACACATTCACAAGAAAGGTGGACAAGACAACGCGCTTGGTGAGAAATGTAAAATCTACCTTAAAAGCTACCTTGGTGAGAAAAATAAAATCTGCTCAACTAAGTAAGACTGCGATTATTTCGGCGAAGCTGATAAATATCGAAAATAGAAATCGCTTTTCCTGGTCTCTGACCTTTTTCAGCTTTTTATGCTAGGGCCAGTCGTATTGTTCCCACGCATGCAAATGGAAGTGAAGGTGGAAATTAAGCAGAAAGCATCTTTGGCGTCCGAGAGAAAACCAAAAAGAAGGAATGTGAAGCAGGGTACAGATTTAATATATTTATTTTTTAATAGACTAATATTCTGCATTCGACACAACAGAATTCAGCATAGTGGAAATAAAGCATCTAAGAACAATGAGCAATATTTCAAATGGCAAGAAAAAGATCGTCGTCATTGAACAGTGGTAGAGAAAGAAAACAAAAAGAACATCTTTGTATTTGTTCCGGGGGTGAAGAAGAAGAAGAAAAAGATTTGTAAGATAATTAGCCGAGATTAGGAGAAAATACGAAAAGGAAGGTTGGGTAACTTTGATATTAGTGACATTATTCCATTGAATTGAGGTGCGAGAAAAAGAGGAGGATTTATTACAATTTTTAGTGCGAGTAGTCTGATTGTGAATATAAGCATTTGCCTTGTGGCGCACTTAGGAAAAAATAAAATTATATCGCAGTGGTTAGCATTGTGGCCTTCATTTGCAAGAGAGAGAGAAAGACTTTATTCCTCATTTACATGCTCATGCAAGAACATTTGTCGGGAAACTCCATTGCGCTGTGTATGGATGAAAGTTGACTCGTTTAAAAGTTATCTTACAGGGGTGCGATAGAAATTAACATAAATCAACCGAAACGTTTTTTCTACACCCGTTTTCATGTTAGTCCGCGCAAAGTTATCCCAGATAACCGCTGCATTGTCTGGTACTGGTTGTATAATTATGTTATCTGCTAATAAGCGAATGTATCATGTCGAGAACGGGTAAAGTATCCGTGAATATTTAGGGAAAATTTATTTACTCGTGTTTTTAGCGGCAAAGCCCAATATGACGAGCCAGGAGTTACTACCTGAACCAATATAAGGCTGTTTCAAAAATACATCAATTTGAAACTACGTTTCCTATTCGCGTATATTGTTCTAAGGAGTACATGACTTTTTTCGTCCAAGGGAAACTTCAGGGTTGCATTGCGAAACAAGAAAACTCATTTGAAAAACATTCTCTACAAGCATTTCACTCCTGACGGCAGTAGCCCCACCTCATCTTGCTTACGATGTAAATTAGTCTGCGTGCATAGCCCAAAAGTTATCTTAAGTGGCATTTATGCATATTACACTCGTGGTCAAACTTAATTTTTCTGCGAGGTATTGACCTGACCACGCGTAGTAGGTAGAACTCTAGGACAACCTTTTGCTTTACTCTATCATCCGTCTTGTCCAAACTCCCTTCTACGTGAAGCTACACATTTCTAGCCTTAGAACACTGCTCTCAATTTCGCTAAGATATCCATTCCCCTTTGTTTTATGCCCGCTAAGATCTGCATTAAGGAAAAGAAAATTATAGATGTAGGGTACACAGAAGTTGTGCATGTTTGTTTCTTGCATACATTATCTTCCATTTAGCTTTGGGCCAATGTGCTGCTTTATAAACTGCGCCGATAATATTTTGTATAAAATAAAATTAGAACTTCTTGGTGGGAGCTGGCTTTAAGGGAATAAGGCTCGAAATATAAACATCTCCACTTGAAACTTGGACAGTAGTGGCACTTTGGCTGGCAGAAATTCTAAATTCTTTCTCTGGACCTCTAATGCATTGAAGACTAGATGAAATTGCTTTTGGGCATTAGGTGCGACATTGTTATTAAAAACTTCAGTCTTGGAGCTCGTCTCTTAGGATGTTCTTTGTCCCTTTTGTTCATTGCAGACGAAATGGCCTATTAAACCTGCATTTTTGATGGCACAAAAGGAGGTGGATCGCTCGATACGGCAGCACAAAGTCCAGTGGCTTATCGATACACGCAACGCGCTGCAGTTCTCGCCGGAGACTCTTTTCCTTGCAGTCTCCCTCGCGGATCGCTACTTAGAGGTAAGAAAAACTTCTGTCATTTCATCTTAATCATGTTAACAAGCAGTACCTAAAACGAATGGGCAGTACAGTAAAATTGAATGTTGAAATAATTATGAAAAATATCGGAACTGGATATCGCGAATGAAACCCTAGCGCTACGTTTCACCTGAAATCTACTTGAGACTTGCACCATACTGATTTCGATGGCATTTTCTTGCGAATTCTACATTATTGGTCTCATTGGTAGGGACTTTTCCCTTGTAATTCTCTGAGTTGAAAGTTGCTCGGTGTTATAAGAAGCCATCTGCAGATTCTATTGTTCCTCCTTCCGGATACGTGAAGAAGAGAGTTGCGATATACGTTGTCATGCTCAAAGTGTTTAGTTACCTTTTTTGCCGTGTGGTATCATGTCGCCACTGTTAGTTTTTTGTCGGAACTATGGATGCTGCAGCTTCCAATAATGACTCGTACTGACAGCATTCATTGCTAGCGTTGCTTCCAGTTGCCTGGATGTTTAATCTCTCTTATGCATTCGATGAACTGTACAATTCGATGCATTTCAAGCATAAATTCGATATAGTATCTCGTCCTAAATATGCAATTAAATGGACATAAATAATAGTGAACAGTTTATACAAACGCGCAGTCTTGCAAACGAGTACACCTTATTTTCGATATTGTTGGCCTTTTCTAGCATGTGTTGTGATCTTTGGCGCGAAACTAAGGGTTCTTCACGCCATATATCAACATATTTTGGCACGGTCTGTTGCTAGGAAGAGTGCATATTGATCAGTTCTTAAGTCCGCTTTGCTGCAGTTGCGTGTCATTTCGCTTGCCGGAAGAGTCTGTATGTGTGTACAAGCTGATCAGGGAGATTTGATTAAGGAGTGTGTCTTGACTGTTCTGGGCTCAGGCTTCTGCTACTTTTCCCTGCTCAGGGGTGCGTCGTGGATAAGCGCCAGATGGAGCTGCTGTGGGCAGCAGCACTGTGTGTTGCAGTGAAGCATAAAGAACCGGAGTACCACGTGGTCTACCGTTCCTACGTTGCGTCGGCTAAAAGAATGGGAGAGAGCAGGGAGCAAGAACTGTGCAACATGGAAGAGGACGTTTCACGGGCTGTCGGTTGGTCACTGGACCTGGCATTGCCCCTGGACTTCCTTCGCCGCAACTGCAAGGCTGCTGAGGTATGTGCATGTCATGCTTTCAGTTCTGTTCCTGCCTTAATAGTATAAGTGGAGTGTGTTGCACATACTCTGCATTCCAAAGCAGCAAATGTAGAAGCCTTCAGTATATAAGTGTAGTTGTTGATAACAATAAGCGTGTGATGTTGCTCGCCATCTACGAGTTGGCTTCATTTGGCACTAAGTTCAACAGGCGCTCGATATAAGCGAGCTGTCAGAACTGACACTAAGGTGTATAAATGGCACAATTGGATTAGCGCTCATTTGAGTTTGAAATGAGAGCGGTGATATTTTAGGGCTTTATGCAGAGCGCACAAAGAGTGTAGGTGAAGTAGAGACGCTTTCATCCAGTGCGTTTCATGGCTATTTGCTGACGAAAGAACCAATCTTTAATGATTAGCCTAAATTTTGATTCAGTTATGAGATGTTAACATCGCGGAGTCGGCCTGTATTCGTCGCTTCTTTAAGCCCACTTCTCCGCACTGCTATTATGCGTGGTGACATTACGAATTGTAGAAGCATGCATAACTATATTTGACAGCTACTCATGATTTGGTGGGGCGCCTCTGCCTTTTTCTTAAAGGAGCATGGACACCCAATTTCGGCTGCATATTTTCTTCTTCGTAATGAGGCGTACAACGATTGTCTACATGGGCTAGCACAGTGAATTGGCGTAGGATCCTTAATTCAGTTTTATCGATGTTCTTTTCATTTCACCACTGGAGAGATGGCTGTGACATCATAGGTCCATAGATGTTACATGAAGCTTGGGAAAATGCGTGATATAATCTTTGCTTCCTATGATGATGATGTCAGCCGGCCTCAAGAGACGGATCTCAAATGCATTAGGAGCGATTAAATTGCAGATTATCTCATGTTTCACGTCACTGTACGGACCTTTGACTTAATAGCGATATGTCGGCTTTCAAAGCCAAACCGAAAAAAAATGATTCGATTATAAATTGCTTAGCAATGGCAGGCTATTACAACATTGTGATTCACGTATAATAATAATTTACGCATAGATATAAAGGATAAATATTCAGCGGTAAATAAGGTACGTACTTTTCATTCAACAGACGTTTAGGACTACTCTGTCGACATTTTTTCTTGGTAACATTTATTCTATAGGTATTTCAGTGCATGTTGTTGCTTTCTAGCTGCCTACATGGCTGATTGATGATAAAGTTCAGTATAATGCTTTCCCTGCCACTTGGCTCAAATTTTCGTCAGATTTAAATGGACGGTGAAAGGTTTTTTCCGCAGTTGACGTTTCAAAAGTTTTCACACCCTGCATTTTAATAGCTAGATAGGGATATGATGCCGAATGATGTAGTTTTCTTGCTAGACTGTGTTATGTACCCTTTCTAGTTGACAATTATCTATCATCAGTCGCCATTTAAAACCTAATTTTCTGCAATAATATTTAAACATTGTGAGTTCAAAGCTTGCAAACTGGAGTACACGGTAAAATTCCCGCCTCACTCGGTGAGTTCGTTTGGAGCGCCAGTGTGTGCAGTCAGCAGCCAAATATCAAATTGACTTTTCTTTTCCTTGCGTAGGAGAGCGTAATAAAAGACGCTTTTATTTTGCTTGCTTAGAAGGGCGACTTTACAACGCCGTATTTTATTCCGGAAGGCGGGAAATGAATTGTGTAACTAGAGGTATCGCCAAAAAAGCAACTATTTAATGCTAATATTAAACTTAGACCAACCTTCGTGATGAAGTGATGATGAGAGTTTTTTTTTTTGCTTAAAATGTACTGGCAAAGTTTTATTCTTCGAGCTGCAGACAAAGAGAATTTTTTCCAAAAGCAAAGAGAATTCCACATATATTCTTAGTGGAGTTGTTGGCTTTTTAACTGACTGGCTGCCGCATGTTTGGTGCCCTTAACAGGCAAGCAAGCAGGAACACCTAACGGCTATGTACATCCTTGAAGTGTGCCTTGTCGACTACATCATGGCTTGGATGCCACCCTCCAAGAAGGCCGCATCGGCTTTGTACTGCGCCATGCACTATCAAGGAAGGAAAAACCCGTGGTATGCCATTGAGTCCAACTATCTTTTCTCTTTTGTAGACTTTAAAAAGAAAAAGCACTCAGTAATCAAATGCTTGGACGATTGAAAAAAAAAATCCACTAAACTTGGCAATTGCTTCGTAAAAGCTTTTGATGAGCATCGTCATTGGACTGAACCCACAACTTTCAAAATTGTGTATGTTGCCTTTTCCATGGAGAGATGCGCTGCTACACTAAGCCATCATTTTCTCTTTAAAAAAAACTCAAGGTTGGCTGTCTTTTCACAGATTTATAGATAGTAAGTAGAATTTTTCCAAACTCATTTGAAGATACACTACTTTCAAAATGTTGCATTACTTTCGAATTGCCTTTCAGCAAGCCGAGCCTCTTTCGCGGTCCTCTGAGATTTGTTTCCTGAATTTCCACTGTGATCGCACAATGTCTAAGAAGAACTGATGGTATAAGCGCACGGAATTTAGTAAGTGCTAATAGAATAAGTAAATAGAAAGTGTCTTTAAATTTGATTAGAAAATTTTTGCTTTTTTTCTAATTTGCCAAAGTAGGACCTAATGCTGATGTGCATTTCATGAAGGACGCCATTTGTTCAAGAATAAACAGAATCACAACGTATGTTACACTCGTTAGAATGGTGTTCCCTTCATGAAAGGTTATCTGTATTCAGCTTCGCATAAAAAAACGTGTTTAACCCCCCGTTAACTGCTAGACTAGAAGTTTTCGGCAACGCGGGCAGTACCACTTAAATAGCCTCCTAAGCACGTATATTTTCTCTTTGGGAGTCGCTGTCACTATGTGCAATGCTATTTATTTCCAGTTGGAGTCAAAAGATGCAGTTGTGCAGTGGTCATGCTATAGGCTCCCTGCAGCCTATAGTGACGCGGATGCAAGAGCTCCTGATAGCCGCCTGCGAAAGCGATATTTGGGTGGGTATCGATTTGCATCTTTTCAACGTATAAGTCTTGAGATACCTCGTCTCTTGGCACAGATGGTACATGTCGCTGGTGGATCATTTGAAAGTGAGGCTTTTTTGATTCTCTTGAAAGTTGTATGTGTAACAGATAAACACATTCAGAAATAGCGATGACAAAATGACTGTTATGCCTGGGAACTCAAAAAGAAATTATTTTTTCAATGAACAGAGTTTAAGAACGCAATTTTTTCATACATTGTAAGAGTCAGTATAACCGCCATATTCCCATGGCCAGGCTTCTATTTTTTGCTAATAACGTTTTTGTTATTGCCAAAAAGGTTCCCCGTTGGTTTCCAATTACAGGTCAACTACTCGATGTGAGCGACGGAAGATTTTAAAAATAGGTTACAAACGAAGTGGAAGAATTGACCATTGCCTAAAATATTTCGGTAACAATACCTTACAATAGTCGAGCATCTTGTCCAAGAAAGTTGGTGATGTTGGTAATCCAAATATTTCTTCGCATATGTTTAGACGTGCCTACTGATGTAATTTGTTATGTCCTGAGAACTCCTGTCCGGATGGTCGGCTTTGAAACACACATTGAGACACCGATCATGCTGCATTTGTTTGTCTCTTGTGGCAACACACTGAACATTTGGTGTGTTCTATTGCAGACTCCATACGAGATCTACGAGAAGAAATGGTCTCACACTCTCGGCTGATCATCGAACACCAAAGCCCACCAGTTTGGCCTGATTTGAAAGGAATCCTTCTGAACATCAAGCTACGCCGTCCAATGGCTGCCTTCCACTGCGTGTTATGGGGCTATATATATATATATTTCGGCAATTGTTGCCATTCTCTGTTCGCTTATTATTTCGCACGCATGATTCGCAATAACTTCAGAGTCGTGTGTAGCTATGCACCAGTTTCTTCGTGAAGAGCTGCTCACATTGTGGTCAGGCAGCTGTATCTCGGATGTAGAAGTCAAAGTAGGTTCATTGTTAGGCGATTGACACTCTACCGCGCTCGCCGAGTAATCCTCCTTCGCTATTATCGGCATTGCTTTGATCCTGTTTTTCCTATAGTGCTACAGTTTTTGAATAATGATGCACTAAACAGCCAGGAACCCTGATTCTCTGCTACGAGGCTTTGTTTCACTTGATTTGCTCATTAACTTTATTTTTGGAATTTTTCTTTGAAGCTTAAAGCCGTGTGCTGCATATATATATATATATATATATATATATATATATATATATATATATATATATATATATATATATATATATATATATATATATATATATATATATATATATATATGTGTGTGTGTGTGTGTGTGTGTGTGTGTATATAAGAGCGCCGGACGCGATATTCGGAGGTCGTCGGTTCGGATCCCACCGGCGGCATGATTGTTTTTTCTGCTGGTTTATAAGTAATTTTCTTTAAACCAATTGATTGCCATTAGAAACTAAAAAAATAGAAAACATTCCCCTATGCACCTTTGTTTCGGTGACTGTTGGCTTCCTTAATATGTTTGTGAAACGAGCCCCTCATTCCATTTGCTTGTCTGCTAATAGCCTAACGGAGGTCTCAGTTCTGGCAGTCTTGATGCCATAGGCAGCATAAGAGGGCTCTCGCAGTTTCCGCCCTCGCCGTTATATGAGGTTCTACGTCACACTTGCGGTATTACAGGACGTGCTACGTCCACCGCTATGGACGAGGGTGGCGCTGGTGAACACTCTGAAGGTTCGCTTACACGCAAAACATAAATACCCACGAAAGCAGCAGATTGGAAAGCCGTCGCCGTAGCTCAGTTGGTAAGATCACCGGACGCGATATTCGGAGGTCGTGGGTTGGGATCCCACCAGCGGCATGCTTCTTTTTTCTGCTGGTTTATAAGTAATTTTCTTTAAACCAATTGATTGGCATTAGAAAATAAAAAATAGAAAACATTCCCCTATGCACCTTTGTTTCGGTGACTGTTCGCTTCCTTAATATGTTTGTCGAACGAGCCCCTCATTACATTTGCCTTCTCTGCTAATAGCCTAACGGGGGTCTCGGTTCTGGCAGTCTTGATGCCATAGCAGCAATAAGAGGGCTCTCGCACAGTTTCCGCCCTCGCCGTTATAAGACGTTCTACGTCACGCTTGCGGTATTACAGGACGTGCTAAGTCCACCGCTATGAACGAGGGGTGGCGCTGGTGAACACTCTCAAGGTTCGCTTACACGCAAAACATAAATACCCACGAAAGCAGCAGATTGGACAGCCGTTGCCGTTGCTCAGTTGGTAAGAGCACCGGACGCGATATTCGGAGGTCGTGGGTTCAGATCCCACCGGCGGCATGGTTGTTTTTTTTCTTCTGGTTTATAAGTAATTTTCTTTAAACCAATTGATTGGCGTTAGAAAATAAAAAAAATAGAAAACATTCCCCTATGCACCTTTGCTTCTGTTGGCTTCCTTAATATATATATATATATATATATATATATATATATATATATATATATATATATATATATATATATATATATATATTAGTTATGAAGGGAGCCTGCAGTCACCGAAACCAAGGTGCATAGGGGAACGTTATTTTTTTTAATGTGTTATGTTTCGGTGACTGTAGGCTCCCTTCATAACATTGTCAAACGGGCCCCTCATTTACTTTACCTTGTCTGTATATATATATATATATATATACATATATATATATATATATATATATATATATATATTTAGCAGACAAGTTAAATGAAATGAGGGGCCCGTTGGTAGCCAGAACCGAGACCCTCGTTAAGCTATAAGCAGACAAGGTAAAGTAAATGAGGTGCCCGTTTGACAAACTTATGAAGGGAGCCAACAGTCACCGAAATCAAGGTACTTAGGGGAACGTTATTTTTTTTAATGTTCTGGGCTTTGGGATAATATTTCTTAGATTAATAAATCGCTTAAAGAAAAGAAATGTAAGTTTTTCTTTAAGCGATGTAATAATCGAAGTAATATTATACCACTGATAAGCACAACACATTAAAGAAAAAAATTACCTTCCCCTATGCACCTTGGTTTCGGTGACTGTTGGCTCCCTTCATAAGTTTGTCAAACGGGCACCTCATTTACTTTACCTTGTCTGCTTATAGCTTAACGAGGGTCTCGGTTCTGGCAGTCTTGATGCCACAGGTTGCATAAGAGGGCTCTCGCACAGTTTCCATCCTCGCCGTTAGATGAGGTTCCACGTCACGCTCGCGGTATTACAGGACGTGCTACGTCCGCTGCTATGGTCGAGGATGGCGCTGGTGAACACTCTCAAGGTTCGCGTGCACCAAATAAACATAAATACCGACGAGAGCAGCAGACTGTTGCCTACGGCCGGCGGTTGTGCATACGGGCCAGTTGGCGGGCTTCCTCTGCGTGCCGGGTAAATTCCTTGGCGTCTGGCGTGAGCGCCTGGTCGTCAGGGGGCACGGAAGAATGGCGTCGAGCATCCTTTGGACATCACGACCGTAGACGAGGCGAAACGGCGTAAATCGAGTCGTTTCCTTAATCGCCGTGTTGTAGGAAATTGTCACATAGGGGAAGATCTCGTCCCAAGTCTTGTGCTGTACGTCGCCGTATATTGCGAGCATGTCTGCTAATGTGTTGTTGAGGCGCTCCGTGAGCCCGTTTGACTGCGGGTGGTATGAAATAGTCTTGCGGTGGTTCGTGTGACTCAGCTTGAACACCTCCTGCATGAGGCGCGCTTCAAACGCGGTGCCCCTATCGGTGATGACAGAGGACGGGGCGCCATGTAAAACAAAGTGGTGTATGAAGAAGCGCGCGATTTCAGATGTACTGCGCGGCACCGCCTGGGTTTCCGAATAGCGCGTCAAATAATCAGTCGCCCACGAGAGCAGCAGATTGGACAGCCGTCGCCGCAGCTCAGTTGGTAAGAGCACTGGACCTGATTTTCGGAGGTCGTGGGTCCGGATCCCACCGGCGGCATGGTTGTTTTTTCTGCTGCTTTTTAAGTAATTTTGTTTAAGCGATTTATTATTCTAAGTAATATTATCCCACTGATAAGCACAACACATAAAAAAAATAACGTTCCCATGTGCACCTTGGTTGCGGTGACTGTTGGCTCACTATATATATAGTGGTAGCGGTCGGGGTTGCACAGCGGGCCAGTAGTGAAAACTTGCACCGTGGAAAGGTCACACCTGGTACGATTATCTTGGTTTATTTACCAACGCTTTCAGACGGTGGACCGTCATTCACCAGGGTTTTAAGTCGAATAAAGACAGAGATGTGCGTAATTACGGGTCTAAATTCAGATGGAGAGGAGGCACTTTCTCTCATTGATTTCTTTTCTGTCTTTTCTTTTCTTTGCGTGTGTATGTTTTTCTCCGCAAAGAAAATAGAGAGAGAGAGTGCCTCCTCTCCCTCTGCATTTAGTTCTGCAAATACTCGCATCTCTGTATTCATTCCACTTAAAACCCTGGTGAAGGACGGTCCACCGTCTGAAACCGTTGGTAAATAAACCAAGATAATCATACCAGTTGTGAACTTTTCAATATCTAAATATATATAGCATGCTATTGTTCAGCATTGTAATAAAATATTTTGTATAAGGTCATGTGATGAAGGAGACCCTCCCAAAACAATATAGAAGTCAATTTCTGTAATGGGTATACTTAGTTCGTCACAGCGAAAAATAGAATACTGTGCTTACCGAGGAGGTTATGCGAGGGTGATCTACAAAAAACGGTTGACTCGTTAAGCAAAAGCGTTATTTGGACACGAGTCTGCCTTTGCTTCTACGTTTCCTCCAGAGATAAAACTCATCTTCTTAAGAAATATTTCAGTAAAAGTCCGTTTTAGACATGTGCAGTAGATAGCAGAAGCAACTGACGCGAGCCGTCACTAAGTGGTGGCGCCATATCAGCGTCAACGAAAGGCGTATACTCTGTGTACACCTCTATAATTCAGACACCGTATTTGACGATCGTAAACGCAATGCACAAAATAATGCAAGCTTCTATCCATATTGAATTAGGTGCACAGGAAGTGCATTACCCTGAGCTTTTCTCGCGTTCGGATGTAAATGATACTTCGATGAAGTCAGCAGGGAAAGAAGTGGTCGAAAATAATACTCGCGATGGGACCAAGATTGTGCTTGTAGTGTTATATATTTACAGAATATCGCAGAGACGGAAGAATTCACTGCTCCCTTGCCTGGGTGGCAGTCCTCATCACGGGACATCATTGGCGTTAGGCGCTGCCCGCGCTCTTTGGTTCAGAGCCCTCTGGCACTCCAGGTATAAACAGCTGGACAAGGTCACCTCCCAGCCTTCTCTGGTTGGCTTATTTACTCTCTTTATTTGCGGTATTTTTTGGCAGGCCCAAACTTTAAGATATGCGTCTGCCCACATCTCAGAAAACTTACACTATCCCGCCAAAGTTGGCTCTATGAGTTTTAAAATTGCACGGCTTAGTGATGACCTCGTTTACAGCCTTCTAAGGTGTCGTTCCTCACTTCTATTTAGGACCTTCGCGGGCTCTGGTTAACGTCTGCCTACTGTGGGGCAGATATGGTGTAATATCCGCATATGTGGTAAGCGGATTCGGTACAAGAGTCCCGACAGCCTGTAAATTCAGTGGAACTCCGGAGGAAAGACGCTCGGGCGGCAGTACCTTCGTTAACTGCACAACCGCTAAAGGCAGAAAATATGAAACTTAAACCGGAAATTATGAATCCAGTGTAAAAAATTCCGTGCAAGTCTTTTCCGCTGTCGCAAAGAAACTGATCAGGTGTACGTTTGGTTTATGGTTTATGGAGGTTTTCGTTGAGCAAGTCTTGGGTTACGGACCAATTGTCAAAAAACAGCTAGTTGATGTTTCGGAACACCTACGGGTTTCTTGTTCACAATGAAGAATCGGCCGAGTAAGAAGCAGCTTAAGAAGCTTTGAAAAGCCGACGTAATGATTTTGCGTAAGCCAGGTGAAGGTTCCAGTTAGTCCGGTTGATAGTGTTCACCGTTAACTGTATGATCAGTGATTCCAGGTGCAGCCGTGCTTAGAGGCTTCTTTCGGTAGCAACGATTTCTACCTCATCCCAAGTGATTTCATGCCATTTTTTGCGAGTGTTCTGCCATAGCGTTTGATGCGGCCTGGTTCTCAAGGCGACATAAATGCGGTGATGCTTTAGCCGCCTTGGCAAACATCCCAAAGCGACTCGGAATATGAAGGACGCCGTAGTGAAGGGCTACGGAAATTTCGACCCCCTGGTGTTCTTTAACGCGTACTGACATCGCACAGTACACGGACCTGTAGAATTTTACCTCCATTGAAATTCGAACACCGCGACCGGGATCGAACCCGCGTCTTTCGGGTCAGCAGCCGAGCGCCATAACCACTGAGCCACCGCCGCGGCTTTGTGTATGGTATAAACGCAGATTTAATTTCCGTGTGCGAAATGGGAATATGTGGTCGCGAAAGCATCGAGGAGATTTAAATATCGGTGAAACGCTTCGCAATGTCTACTGTCCCCGAAGACCGTAAGTACTGCGAATTTACGGTTGTTTAGACAAATCGTTTCTGTTATATCATCTCAAGTATCAGATTCTGCGGCAGTTCGTAAAAGGCTTCCGTGTCTACACAGATGCAGATCTAACAGTAGGGCACGCTTTTCTAGCACTGGCTACGCTCGAGATTACCCTCTTATATGAAATTGAAAGCTTGTATCAAAATTGGCGCGCTTCTTTAGCTGCGTTTTTATATAATGTTTCTTTTAAAAGGTATGACGCATGAGTGTTCTGCGCCGGGAGAGCATTTAAGCGTGAAGATTTCGAATCAAAATGTCAGATATCATCTGAGCCAACATCTGTTGGCTTCTTTGTAATTCAGACCCATTTCAGAATTATACTGAGTATTCTCGTGATTGAAGAAAAAAAAGCGAAAAGGGCTAGGTTCTCTTCTGAATATCTGATTCTACGAAATCTTGGCGTTGAAGCTGAATGATGTTCGAGGAGCTATTAACGGAAAGGCTTTCCATTTTAAGGACAAGATTTACTCCTTCGACATTAGCCACACAGAAAAGGATTTCATCGACGTGCTCATTTCTTCCCCTGCATACAGCCGTTGAGATCTAGTGAGGACGCTTTCGCTACCCAGTGGTAGGCCGATGTTGCTTTTCGTCTTGAACGTAGTAGCATATCGCGACATTGCGTAGGTGTGCAGTAACTGGGGATTCGATAACTCGCGCCTGGGCGGCAATCTTTACCGCTTCGATGCCAACACAAAGGCATGGAGCTCGCATGATGTGTGCGGCGGTAAGCCCACGACTCTCGGTCACTCGGTGTGCGTGGTAGTGCATCGTGTGCACAGTCTTTGTCAAAAGTTTAGAACCCAGGGGTTTGCTTCTAAGCCTTTTTGTGGGACCACTGTGTCATTCGCGGAAGTCCTACCTATTGGAGGAGGCAGGACTGGAAATGTTCTTGCCGTCAGGAAATTTGGAGCGTGCAGATCCATTACGGACCACACAGTGTGGTTCAGAGGTAAACACCTGGGGATCAAAATTTTGGCACATGTTTTACATTATTAGTAGCCAACTGGGAGGTTCCCTGACTTCACATGGATACTTACAAGTGTCATCGAGTTCAATACGGTCCGATATGCCTGACTCTTCGCCAGGCCTGTGCCATCGGTAGCCGGAAGTATGTCTTCGGCAGCATGGCCTACAACAACTCTGCACTTAACTTGCCACACTCAACTCGACCTGGATGCACCCGCGCGTAGAAGGCGTGGCCTCGTAGTTACACTTCAGCCATGTCCTCTTCCTGTATGAAGGAGAAATGCACACCTTCGGAACTTGCAACCCGCAGCTGCGTATAGTCTTTGCTCACATGCACATGTGCGAACCAGATAGGTATTGCTGGACACAAGTGAGGAAAAACATTCGGGCCCTTGTGCCAGAGTGCTCCATGCATGATGCGTGATGGAGGAAAGGGCGTTTGTTTTTCCCGACCACACTGCTTTGCGCATTAGAGGCGGTCAATCCCTCTAGCAGAGCGGGAACTCGGCTCCCTCCACCAGTTCGCGAAGTGTGGCCTATGCAGAGGCAAACACCTGACCGCGGACAAGGCCGGCAAAGCCTGCTTCAAGACGCCCTGCGTCGTCTGCCGGTGGCGCTGGGAACGGCGCCGAGCGGAGGAAGAAGACGCCGGGAGAAGGAACCGAGACAAGAGAGGTCCTGCAGGCGGACCCGCCGTAGCGACTCCAAACAGCGGGGCCGTTCATACACGCCAAGCCGGAGCAGCAACAACAGAGGCGGAAGAAACGGCCGCCACAGTCGCTCCCGATCAAACACACCATCCGGGGGCGGCAACGGTGGCGGCAACCGCCGCTCGTGCTTCCGGGCCAGTCCTGGACATGGAAATAGTTCGAGGTCCCAGAGCGAGTCCACTGGACGCCAAGGGATCACCGACAAAAAGGTGGGCTGGACCAACAGGGCTCCTGTCGCTCCAATCAGCGACACTGAATTCCCATCCCTCACCCCTCCCAATCCCTTAACTCAAAAGCGAATCTACAAATGGACAGTAGCGAAGTGATAGAACTTATGAGGATCATAGAGCGCCAAAACGCTCAGATTCAGGAGCAGACCGCCCAAATACGGGCGCTTATGAATAAGATCGAAATGCTGGCGAGTAACGGCAGCTTGGCAAATGAAAGACCCCAAAACAACAGCATGGCGGCAAACAACGCCGCAGGCTTGCGCAGGGTGCCGCGGAGGGACCCCCTCACCCCGCATAGGGCGGTCGGAGGGAGAGGCTGAGGCAACGCAACGAGCATCAAGTAATCAAGTGGCGATGGACGCCGAAGAGAGCCCCGCGAGCGGAGAGGCTGCGGCGACCGCACAGACCGCGACCACGTCAACGGCACAGATCCCACGAGAAGGAGATCTGAAGGCCATTTTGGCCGCGACTTCCCAAATTATTGAAAGGCTAGGCAAAATGGACGCCCGCCTCGAAGCTGTCGAGAGTCAGCCTCACACGCCATCAGTGAGGTACAAGCACCTAGGGCCAAAAGTACCCTCAACATCGGTGACAAACTGCTTCGCGGCCCTCAAAAAGGAGCGGGCCGGAAAAAATCAAAGACGCGATCGCGAAAAGGCGCAGTCGACTCAAAACATTCGGAAAGGATGGTGTAGAAGCCAAGTAAGAAGCACAAGAATACCGGGGGAGACACCACCATAATTTACCAATGGAACCGCCACGGGATTCGCAAAAAAGAAGCGGAACTAATGTTACACATTGACGGGCAAGAAAACAAGCCCGATGTAATTGGTCTACAAGAAATAAACGGGAAACCATGACCCCTGGGGTACGTCACTTAAAAGGACCCCGCGGAGAACGGAACGGCGGTGCTCGCCCGCAGCAACGTGCTGGCAACTCAACATGTCACGACGCAGGGCGGATGAGAGCACACGCTGGTCGAAATTCATGCGAGAGAAATTGGCAGCTCGGGCAATTTATTTGTAATGAGAGCTTACAGCCGGCCGTGCCAATGACAGTACGAATTTGACCGCATCGTGAGCCAGGAGAAAGGGTTGGCGGGGACCAGGCCGCTCTTGATTCTCGGCGACTTTAATGCCCCTCACCCAACCTGTGGTTATCAATGCGAGTCCTAGAGAGAAAGAGCACTTGCCAAAGCATTGGAGGATAACGAGATGGCCCTTCTGAACGAGCCGGACGTACCCACCAGAAGAGGGAACAGTGTCGCGAGGGACACTATGCCAGACTTGGCGTGGTTATCGGGCACGCTAGACGTCTCCTGGAGAAGCAAAGAAGTGGACCTGGGGTCTGACCACAGCATGATTGGCATCCCGATCCGAGGTTCCTGATATCGGCTGTGCTGGGGACGGCGCGGACCACGAATTGGGAGAAGATGAGAAAATTTACCCCAGAACAAGAAGAGGCGTCCGAGGAAGAATCGGGACAAGCTGAAACACAACAGACCTACGCCGAATGGGCGAGGGACCAGAAGAAAGTCCTCGAAACATTTACCCAAGAAATCGCAAAGACGTCACAGACACCGTACGTGGAGGCCAGACTGATCCACATGTCGGCGGCCCGGCACTCGTTAACGCGACGGTGGAAACGTCAGAGACACAGCAGAAAGCTGGCCAAGCCTATAGTAGTCTTGAACAAAGAGATCGCCGAGTATTCGGCCAAACTATGTAAGGAAAATTGGCTGATGACCTGCGACAGCCTGCAGGGTAAGCTCTCGACCGGGAAGACGTGGTGTTTCTTGAGGCGTCTGATCGACCCACTGAGTAGCAAAACTGCGACCCATCACAACCTCACCAAAGTATTGAACACGTACAAGAGAGACGGCCACAAGCTCCTGGAAGACCTGAAGGCGAAGTACCTAAAGACAGAGAAAAGCCAGTATCCGGTGCTCGAGAGGAACGAAGGACCCGACAATGAAGAGCTGGACTGGCTGTTTACCATGACGGAACTGTGGACAGCGATAGATGACAGTAACAAGAGAAGTGCACCCGGCAGGGACGCAATAACTTACAAACGTCTCGGTAACATGAGTGGTACAGCGGCCCGCGACCTCCAAGAGCACATCAACGAGGCCTGGGAGAGCTCGCGCTTGCCGAAGGAATGGAAGGACGCCGAGTTCCGCTTCATTTCAAAGCCCGGCAAGGCCCTCACGATAGACAACATGCGGCCCATCTCCCTCACGTCCTGCGTGGGGAAGGTAATGGAGCGCTGGCAGCCTCCGCCGGCTGCAGAAGCACCTCGAAGAAACGGATCAGATTCCGGAGACAATGTACGGCTTCAGGCAACATCTCAGCACCCAAGACTTATTGATCCAACTCCACGAACTGGTCGTCAAGCCCGCAACGAGGCACGCGCCGCGCGGGATACTCGCCCCCGACCTGAAGGGAGCGTTTGGCAACGTGTCCCGCGCAAGCGTGTTGCAGAGTCTGAACAAGACCAGGTGTGGCCGAAAGACATTCGCCTACATAAAAGATATTCTGTCAAACCGAATGGCGACCATCAGGATAGGGGAGGAGAAGTCGGGCCCTGTCGATCTCGGCGATAGGGATACCCCTCAGGGATTGGTCTTGTCGCCCCTGCTCTTTAATCTGGCCCTTCTGGCCCTGCCCCATCTACTCAAGCAAATCGAATGCGTGGACCACTTGTTATACGCCGACGATATTACGGTGTGGATGACCCGAGCCGGGTCCGATGCCTGGAAGGAGGAAGCCTTGCAGCGGGCGGCAACAACCGTGCACGAGTACGCAAAGTCGTGCGGACTGAGCTGCGCTCCCCAGAAATCAGAGCTGCTCATGATCGAACCGGGAAAATCCAAGGAGCTGCCGCCGAGCGTGACCATCACCATCGACGGAACGGTAATCAAGCCAACAAAGCAGATTAGGATTTCCGGCCTCCTACTTCAGAGCGACGGGTAGGCACACGCCGCCGTCACAAAGATCAAGACTACAACCGAACAGATACTTAGTATGCTTCGGAGGGTATCTAACAGAAACCGAGGCCTTAAAGAGGGCGATGCCGTGCGCCTGGTGCGTGCGTTCTTCGTGTCGCGGGTTACCTACTTCGCCCCGTATCTCTAGTTGACGAAGGCGAATGGGGACACTCTAAACACGATGCTTCGTGAGGCAACGAAGCAAGCACTGGGCATGCCCATCTACTCGTCCACGAAAATACTGCTAGACATGGGCGCCCACGACACGGTGGAGGAGCTCATCGAAGCCCACATCTCTAATAAGAGAATCCGGCTAAGTCACACGGAAGACGGACGAGCTGTCCTACGCAAGATAGGATGGCAGATCGGGCCAGTATCCACCAAGACAGCCCTTCCAGAGGACTGGAAGACGACCATTCAGAGCAAACCCCTTCCATGAAACATGACGCCGGGCAAGGACGACGAGAGGCGCGCCTCACGTGCCAAAGTCTGAGCCCGGAAGCTGGAAGAGAAACCCAGGGTACTCTACGCGGACGCCTCGCTCCGAAAACACAGTGACCGTGCAGCGGTGGTGGTTACGTCAAAAGACAGGCTGATCGTTAGCGCGTCCCTGAAGACAACAGACCCCTCCGTTGCCGAAGAAGTGGCTGTGGCCCTCGCACTCGCACAGCCGAACGTGGACACCGTGGCCACCGACTCAAAGACAGCCTACGGAAGCTTCAGCAGTGGGGTAATCTCCTCCGCGGCCCGAGCCATTCTATCCAAGTGCAAGCCTCCGGGAAGAGCCGCACAGCTCGTGTGGGTCCCGGCTCGCTCACAGGTAGCAGGCAACATTATCGCCGACTACCATGCCCGAGAAATGTCAATCCGGGCCGAGCACGAGCCGGAAGAGCCACCGCACCCGGTCACCAGCTTTCGGGACATTACCCTGATGTACCTCGAGGACAGGTGCAGGCTGCCAGAGCCGCACCCCAAACTCACCAGGCAACAACAGACGACCCTGCGTCGAGCGCAGGCGGGATCGCATGCGCATCCCGTAATGATGAGCTGCATGTACCCTGCGGAACACGATATGCTCTGTCCTTTTTGCAAACAAGAAAAGGGCACCCTGTCGCACGTCTTGGCAGAGTGCACAAAACTCAAGCACCCTCTCGTCCCCTTCCCGCCAACACTTCCAATCTCCAACCACTTGAGCGATGGGAGACCTTGTTATCCAGCCCCGCTCTTCCGATCCAGCTAGCATTGACAGACAGGGGCCAGGAGCTGCTGGAAATATATGGGTCCCGTAAATAGGGAACCACCCCGCCTGGTGCCTGCGTTCAGCGTCGATTTATTTCAGTCTTTATAAATGTGGATTCATCATCATCATCGCCAAAGAGGCGTTGATAGACCTGCACGCGCTAGACTTCGCACCGTGCTATCGTAGCCTACGGGCTGACGTCGCAACAGAGTGTGTCAAAGCCTGTTCGACGGATGGACCGCATGTGTCAGTACAACTTTTGCTCGCCACTATCGGGACGAAATGGCCAATTTTAATTTTCGATTGACCAAGCTTGTTGCTTTTTGTGTGCGTCAGTAATGTTATCGATTTTTTGTTCTCCGGGTTGATTTTATCACGTATATATATCGTTTATACGAGTTCAGTCTCTCGTGCAGTTTTTGTGCATTTTCAAAGTGTTCAGTGTTCGCAGTGCACACTGGCCCGGACTGTCTGGATCTCGACATCGCGCGACTTCGACAAAAAAAAAAAACAGACCGAAAGGCGAGTTAAGGGGAGAGAGAGAAACAAGGAATAGGTAGCCTCTTAAAGTAAGACATTTATATATTTTAGTGCTGGCAATTACTGGGCCACTGGTACTCAGTGCCCTGGCACTGGCATTTCATCAGGAAACGAGCGATTATGTCAGCACTATGCTTGATCACGCGGAATGATCCACTACAGCGCTGGAATAATCGCTCTACGTGATGTGACTGCACTAGTTCCGGTATAATGCTTGGAAAAGACAATTTCCAGAAACTGGAATCCGAGAGATCTTGGAGACTTACTGAC
Organism: Amblyomma americanum; assembly: GCA_030143305.2. Classification (NCBI taxonomy): domain Eukaryota; kingdom Metazoa; phylum Arthropoda; class Arachnida; order Ixodida; family Ixodidae; genus Amblyomma; species Amblyomma americanum. The sequence goes on from JARKHS020011818.1 coordinate 55,820, forward strand.
TATGCTGCATAAAATGTAAGTGTTTTCTCTGCCTATCGATCTTTGAGCAAAAGCGACTCGATCGTTCATTAACAAGCGCGCTATATGTAGCGGTCACTACCCTGAGAGAAATTAATAGACGAAATCCTAACAAAAGTGAAAAAAATAACCTATGGTTTCACCGGGAATACAAAGCAATTAGATATCACTTCGGCTACCCGCATTGGAAGAAAGCGAAACTTTTGACGCCTCCGCGACACTGGTCGCCTTTTAAATTTGGCGCTTTGGTTGTTTTCTCGTTCACTTGATTGATTGGTTATGAATTAACTCTTATTATACTCTCATTTCATCCCAGATTTTCTCCCACGCTTCATTCCTACCCACTTACTACAAACGCGTCCAGTCTATTTACCCGTTCATAACCTTGTGCTTCTGATTAATTACCCAACTGCCTCTAGTTTACCAGTCTTTTTTTTCTATCTCCTGGTTACGTGTCGACCTCTTATCACGGGTCACGTGATTGCCCATTCTGAGTCTTCTAACTTTGCGCCACGCTTTGGCTCCGTCCACACTTCCGGTTAGTTAATTTCGGCGCTATGCTGTAGCTCCGCCTACTTCCGGCGTTTTCAAATTTCGCGACACGTTTGCTCTAGCCCCTACCAGTTTTTGGGAATATTTGGCTCTAATTAAGTAACTTTTCTTGTGGTTTGGAAAATACTTTTTTCGTGCCACCTAAAAGTATCCTCATAACTTCCTCTTTCTATTATAACCACACGTTTGACGCTACCTCCGCCGAGATGCCCACAACTGCTGCCGACACATATTGCGGACACGATCCCCGCCGACATAGCCTAGTAAAGCTTTCGCTTTAAAATATGCTTTAACAAACCGAGAGGTCTCTGTTGCCGTCGATATATGCCCTGCTTGTTTCATAGTAGGCTGCGCAGTGCACGAAAAAACGACAATACGGGCGCTATCTTTACCTCACCATCTCAGTGGAATCTGCAGTGCAGAAAAATTGACACGTGGAAAGAAATAACAAGCAATGAAGAACTTGTCTTGAAAAAAAGAGAATACAGCGCCTATTTTGCACAATATTGAGCTGATTTCTTCTTTTCTGTACACTCTTTCGTTCTACATATAGTATAGACAAGGTGTTGATCGTCCAGCACTTCCTGATGTGTTCACATGTACAAAATGTTTAGTGTGAAGTCAAACATAAGTGTCTTGGTTACGTTACCTGATTTTGAAGCTATGTGACTCATTATACACGGCATTTTATTGACCGTGATCTGTATTTGATCAAATGTTGCGTCCGATAGAGACAAGCGCGTCCAGACGGCAGGCGCTGTTAAAATTTAATTCCAAGAAGTATACATGCCTCCTGCAGTTACCATCAGAATTCAGAATATCAACAGCACTTTATTAGAGCCGGGAAGAAGCTTCAGTAAATTTTTGCGATGCAGTCCATTAATCTTTCTTCCTATTTCTATACAGGACAGATGGAGCACCATCTGCAGTTAAAATTAGTGGTAATTTTCGTTGAATAAAAACTCCTGTATTTGTATGGTAGCCGCGATGTGTTCCGTCTTCCGGCTTCGTAGCAGGTAATTTCTGGGATGAACATTTTGTCCTTCCCGTCATCATCGGCCACGACTGAATGTTGTTTTGATGGATTATTCGCTAGCCGGTTTGATACGTTGGGCTATTGTAAAGTGTATTGCAAATTACAAAAGCTGAAACTTTCTGAAGTGCTTTCACGTTGTTGATATTTTTCCGACCTCATTTAGGGTCCAAAATTTACCTTAAAAATCTCTCTTCTTGAGTGTACCATCGCGGCCTCTTTCCTCTATAACTCTATTCTTCTTGTTTATTCTTTTTGGCTTGGCTTGACACTTGCGCCGCTCCGCAAGTAGAGCTCCTGAAACTGGAACAAAATGGAAAATTAATGTCACAATACTTGATCGCGCAATATCACTCCGGTGGCCCGCAATGTTAAGCAATGTTGTTTGCATTTTAAACATTGAGCTCGCTTTTTTAAGGTAATGAAATAAAGTATGAACCGCCGCAAGAAATGTATATCAGCTCGACTTTGAATCCTCTCACAGCATCGTGGTGTACCTATGCGCCACGTCCTATATGCAAGCAGGGCCACGATGAATGCTCAGAGCCAATGGTGCCATACTCGGAATAGCTCCAGTCAATAAGGAATGCTGCGACACGCTGCGAACCTATGGGTAGCTGAGCAAGTTCTGAGGGGCCGCGAAAAGCAGAAATGCAAGGCCGCTATTGCGACCTGTTGGCGGCTCATAGAAGCTGGTTTCGAAAGTGGATCACTGGTTGCTCATGCCGCACCCAATAAAACTATAGAGTGGCCCACTGGTGGGCCATGCACATGAGCTAAAGGGTCCCAAATGAACTCCACAGCGCAAGTGTTAACGGCCGCCACTGGTGTTCAGCGAGTGGCAATCCTATATTTAAAATAAGGCTCGCAATAAGAGGAAGCTGCTCTATTATTATGCCTAAGGAAAAAGATCTTGCTTAAAGTTATTTCTTGCTCTTGCTTCTTTCTTGCTCAAAGTTCTAAGCCACGCACTGGTGGTAAAGATGCATTCACGTTGCAAGACTGGTGCGTCTTAAGATCGTAAATTGAAGGCGATTCCACGAGGAGGGATCCTAAAAACGAAAAAGGAAAGAATGTATGGAGAGGCCGAAAAAAGCGCAATGAGTGATACCTGGTGAAAGGAGAACTAATGGCACAGAAAGATAAATCTTGCATTGACGACGGAAACATTGTACGTGTTATAAAGCGAAATTACCAAATGGCGCCAGACACAGGGCCTTTTTAAGCCTTAAGTTGCTGGTTATGTCAGGATCATTCAAGACCAGAGAAAAGACCGCAAGAGAGAAGTATAAGAACGTGCTTAATTCTACTGAAGAGTGCGGTCAATATAGGATGATCGTCACTCTAATGGTGCTTGCAACACGAGTATATAATTCGCTTTGAAAACTGAAATGATTTCTGACCACTTTGAGCATCGCGTTTTTTTTTTTGTGCGAAAAGAATTCTGAAAGATAAAACTAGGAGTGAGCTTAGGTCTTCAGTAATTATAAACCACTGCTCTCGCGAAAGGCCTCTTCAGTGGAGTCAATGCACTAATTCTGCTGTTAGGAGTGCACTGCGCGCTCCGAGTGGTGTGCTGCATTTTCAGCGTAGACGTTCTTGTCGAGCCATTTACAGCCTTCGGGAACGCTGTTTTTTGAATAGCTTTCGATCTTGCTTTTATTCCACAGAAGCCATGCTTGGCTACCATTATAACGAAGACAGAGGCCTTGCAGAGGCTGCTTGTTCTATTTATAATAAAGAACTCCGACTGAAGAGACGCTGCACCAGCAACATAGCATTACGTGAGTTTTACATATATGACATTGAGGCGCACGACTCAAAAACAACATAGTACAGAACAAAGAAGAAACAGTATTTGATCACTGCATGCGTCAATTAAGAGGACCAAATTCTTAAACAGCACTTATGAATCGCACGCATTTGCCCTAGTCTTTGCGCATTGCCACGTAATGCAGGGGTGGTTATTTTAATCCTCTTTTGGCCTTTTTTCTTTTGCTGTGGTGCATTGGCACCGGTCTTACTGCAATCACGAATACAGAGATCTTGCTCCTTTCACAGCCAAAAGCTGCTACTAGGAGCTCCACCGTGGCAACCTTCATCAGTAATCCCCATGCACTGCTAACTTGACGTCACGGGCAAGCGTTGCTGACAAGGCGCAGCAAGTGATGAGAGGCAACCCCTTCCATCTTGCGGATGAAAGCGGTATCCTAGGGGGCGCCAAAAGAAAGTAGCTGACAGATCAAGAAGAGGGGTGTATTTTCTTCTTCCATTCATAACACATTAAAAAGGTAAAAGCAATGTGGCATGCCGCAACGTACAGGGTGTGACCGCACACGTCACCCTTTATAACTGCCCAACCGCCGTTATAACCCGCCTTTTTCCCGATGCGACTGCGCATGCGCCCATGCCCTGGCGGCGGTGTCGCGAAACATATTGGAAGGGTCCCGCGCTCCACTCGAGACCGGCCGCGGAAGCGTATCGTAAACAAACCGGCTTCTTACGCGGGGTGCGTTGCTGCAACTGTTGGGCGTTCAGCGCGACGCATTTGGTGATGCATACGACATGTGTTTCATACAGCTGCAATTCCCAATATGTAAAGGGAAGCAAACTCGGATTTTTTCGCTTTCCAAACGCTTCCCGGGATCGCCTTCGACGAAAAGCGTGGATAAAAGCAGTTCGCCGGCTCGACGATCGTGGCCGCCCTTGGGCACCGTCAAGCACGTCAAGACTGTGCGAGAATCACTTTGTGACAGGTACGGACGAGGTGCTACGGTTAAATGCATGTGCAGTCTATCACGAAAGATTTTATTCATGGCCAGGAAGGCCTCGAATGTCACCGCGGCATTTAGACTTCGTTTCGACGCTTTTTGCTTTCTCAAGCAAGAAGGCCGAATGGGCAAGTGCTGTGAGCCGCTTTCAACGCGCGATGGAGCGGACAACGAAAAATAAACTACGAGAGCATTCTCGCATGGTGATAGAATTTTGTCATAACCTCCTATTGAGATTTCCATGTTTATGCCACTACAGCCTGGCCAATCTCCCGGTGTGGGTATGTGCCAAGTATTAAGAGGCAGAAGAAGAAGGTGCGTTATGCGTGTGTTCGCATCATATTCATGATGAACGGCGCTGCGTGGTATTGCCGGAATGATTCAATGTGCGCCCCTCGCGCTCATCTTTATGGACGCACATAATTGTTTAACCTATGTAGCGGTGTGCTGTGGGAAAATAAAGTGAAATTCTAGCCGAGCTGCCATGTTGCGAGTACGCTTGTGCTTTTGTAGTTCGTGTAGCTATTCGGCAGCGCTTGAGCACAACGATTGCTTGTGAAAACTGTTGTCCCCAGTCGTTTTCTGTGCTACGGCGTGCACGATGTAGTATTCACCTTTTAATGGATGGCAGGCATGCACAGCGGAAAACGCCAACCTCACTGATCGGGAATATTTCATTGAACATTATGTTCCGAATGTAGCCTTCGTCTCGAAATCGGCGGCGCTTGCTCAGCTGGCGATCGCATCGAATGCCTGTTGATCGGAGATACAGAAGAATTTGCTGTTCGGTGGGCACATCAGCCTGCTTCGGACTTCACACCCAGCAATCAGTCAATCCTAGAAATCCTCCAGGTACCAGGTGCTGCCCAAGACACGCCATCGTTGACAGATTCCAACAAAACATGCTCCGCAGCGGAACTCAATCCGGCCGGGTTGGGCGCACAGAACACTTCCAGTGAGCGTCCAGCGTCGTACGCGAGGTGGCAGCACAGGAAGATGAAAAAGGCGGACTGTGCCAACCGCGCCCGACTGCCCGTAAATACGAGGAGCCCTCGGGAGACCGCGGCTGCTTGGCATTGTGCTACAGCGCACATACGCTGTTGCATCCTTACCCAAGAATGCTCCCCACCGGACTTGCTTTCCTCAGCCCAATAGAGTTCTCATACTGACTTTATTGAGAAAGCAGCGCATTCAGCCCATGAATTCAAACAGGGAACGTTTGAACGTGGCCATGATCCAACTGTTGTGTCACGTTGCTGTGCGTGCACACCTTGCAAAAAGACGCTCCCGCTTTGCGGCTGCCGACAACATCTGAAGCCATTTTTATGGAACATTTCAGACGACCCTTAGGGCCTGCTAAATGCCCGTATCTACTCTAACGTTGAAGGCTGATGTCTTATTTTCATCGGACAAGAATATGCAGGTATTCGAGTGATACTCGTGTCGAATGGTCTGAACCCGCGCGTGATGTGTATCTGTCGAGCGCATAGGTCTGTACAGCGCCAAGACGTCCCAAAATACAGTTGTTTGGTATAAGGAACAAGAGTTTTGCCTAATAAAGATCGCCATCTACCCGACTGACACCTTCGAGTTCGTTTATAGCATACATTGCGTGCACCAACAGTAACGTCGCGATGATGCCGATAGCCGAAAATCTTTCGAAAGCCTCTTTTATATAATGTTAACAGTAAAATAAGAGGGTACCCGCTCAAAAAATACTAAAAGCCGGCCTCACGATGTAACAAAAATTGTCGCCCTGTCGTTCGAAAATTTTTTGCAGTTGCGAAGGCATCTCCTGTTGCAACAGAACCAACAGAACTGGCTCTGTCGTTACGACAGCGGTCAGCACAATACTACACAAAATGTCGTTACTAGAAAATATTCTGTTGCTTTTTTCCAAAATACTGCGGATGAATCTGTTTTGTAAACATATTATATTGTGTTGTGATCGTTTATTCACTACAACGCTTTTAAATATTTTGCAGATTGTGGGCGTTCACACGTATACACTTTGAAATTAATTTGAATATAAAACGCGCGCAGCAGCTGTGGGTGTAGCGCTGTTACGGGGAAATTGCGTAGAGCGCTTTGAAACTGGGCGTGAGAAAATCCCGGGGCTTCTAATTATTGGCGTTTTTCATGGTGCGTAATTTCGCGCTACAGCATTAGGCTTGAACGCTGCCGTGGTGATGGGTCTCAGAACGAACCGAACGAAATGTTGGCTCGAATGAATTTCATACAATCGCAGTCCCTTTACTCTCACCCAGTTTGTAGAAAATTCCGCGTCAAAAAGTTCGAAATAAAAACGCCGCTCACTATGTGTGCTGCCACGCCCCTTCTCCTCGGAACGTCGATCGGTGCGGTCCCGGAAAGTGGCTGTTGAATTAATATCATGTTTCTCATAACTGAACTTCGGTTACCTCTTTAGTTGCGAAATAGAAGGGTCTCTATTTGCATTTTATGAAGAACGAAGATGAAGCGTTGGGCATGTTTCTGCTGAGGAGCGACTGGTAACGTCATCACCACTGTCAACCTGACTGCACCCACTGCAGGGCAAATGCCTCTCTCATGTCTCTCTAATTAACCCTTTTTTGCCAGCTGCGCCCAGCATTTGCCTGCAGAATTCCTAATTTGATCCACCCGCCTAACCTTCTTTCGCCCCCTGCTACGCTTGCCTTCTCTTGGAATCCACTCCGTTACCCTTAAGGACCAGCGGCTCTCTTGCCTTCGCATTACATGCCCTGCCCAAGCCCATTTCTTCCTCTTGATTTCGACTTGGATGTCAACGGCTGGCGTTTGTTCCCTTGGCCACTCTACCGGCTTCCGGTTTCTTAGTGTTATAGCTATCATTTTTCTTTCCATGGCTCGCTGCGTTCTCTTCAACTTAAGGTGAACCCTTTTCGTTAGCCTCCGCCTTTCTTCCCCGTAGGTTAGTACAAGTAAGATACAGCTGTTGTACACTTTGCTCTTGAAATCGGTAAACTGAAATTCATGATCTGAGAGAGCCTGCCATATGCGCTCGATCTCATCAGAAACGCTGGTATCCGGACGCAAAAGTTGAAAACCAAAGCTTAAGGGTGTCTGCTCAAACGTCGGTTATTATGCAGTGAATGCGGTCAGAAATCCATTTGTTAATTGTTTTAGGCGTAGAAATATGCTTCAAAGCAGTTTTCAACCCGCGTAACGAAGCGAATTATCATTTTATGAAATGTTTTTGCAGCACGCAGACAGTAAATTACGGTCGTAATTGAAAAATGAGTTCTGACAGTAATCGCAGTATTTTGTGTCGGTGCGCTGACATGATCTGCTTTTCGGACCCAGCTTTATCTTCCCTTTAAGCGCGCAGCGCCCTCTCTTTCCCTCCCATTCCTCCACGTTTAAATCAGCCGCGCATGGCATTGCCTTTCCACGACAGGCAGGCGATATTCTCGCCTGGCGCATCGCCCGGCTCATGCAAAGAGTGGTGCGCCGGAAGCAAGACATTCAGATTCTCGAAGAAAGCATACAAAAACCCCAGCATTTCCGTCCAAGATCTTCATCCCTGGTGCAAGACACGCGGTCGAATAGAGCTGCTAGAGTTGTATGCCAGAGCCCACCTGGCGAAAGAATCATCCTGGTGCCACAGGGCCGACAGCACTGCAGAAACTAATGCAGGATTCATGTTCCCTAAAGAAGCTGTGTTGCTTGAAACCACAAGACAACTCAACCACAAGTGTACACTGATACAATTTTCTTTTCTATTTTGTGTACGGTGTCTATTTCCACCTTCCATCTGTTCAGTGTAATCCGCGTGTTCGCCGAAAGTTGTTCCGGTCGACTTGTTGTGTGGCGTGTTGTGCTTCCACCGCGATAACAGTCCTGTCTCCTCCAGGTGTGCCCTGCTTGGTCTGGGTGAATTCATCGACCGTAAGCGCTGTCAGCGTACTTGAGCCCGGATGGAGCACTGGGATCGTATCGATCGGCTTCGCCGGCATCGCGCGCCCACTGGAAAGCATCTCAGGCCCATCGCTTTAATCGTACGCGAGGGGATCCCTTGTTAACAGTCTCTGATAGATAACCTCATCACTCTGAAAGCGTGCACGCTATGCTCACGCTATTGGCAGTGCTATGTTGGAGTTGAAGAGTGCCGTGTCAAGTAGCTTTTCTTGTTTGACGTAAAGAAAGGGGAAATATTGGCGGTGGTTTTGCTCTGGTTAAACTTGGAGTGACGCGGTAGCTACAGCTGGCCGAGTGGAACATGCTCAGGTGAATTGCAAAGTCAGTCTTTCGCCGCTTCGTTTCACTGGGCGTTCCTTCGTCATCGTTCCACTTGGCACGGAACATGCGCCCAGCTGGGGCAGCTCGGTGTCACCGGCGCGACGCGCCGCCGGCAGCAGCGCCTCTCCGCACCACGTGGCTGGTCACGTAACCCAACTAGGTGAAGAACCAGGTGATCTGCCACGGCACCGGCAGCTGCTCTGCACCACGTGAACAACCACGTGACAGCGCGACGGCACAGCCACGGGGTTGCAGCACAGCCACAGGGTGGCGGCGCCGCCACTACCACGGCGCCGCCACGCTGAAGGTATGCTACCCTAATGTATGCATTAGGTATGCTACCCTAATGTAGCTATCGCCACACAAAAAAAACTCGTATTCGCAGGTGTTAATCTTTCCACTGAAAAATTTTACAGCACTGTAAAATTGCGGTATCTGTACAGTCTATATTACTTATGCATCACTAACATGGCAAGACAAAGAACGCAATGCTCATCAGTCATTAACTGCATCCCCTTACCGCAGCTGTTTCCGTACCGTACAAGATTAAGTTTCAACGAATGCTCTGCTGGATATGCTGCGCGACTACGTTTGAGCGCTTTTGTGCTTGACGTTCTTTATCGCTGCGAAGAACGTGTATTTTTGCACTAGGTTCATAGGTATTTAACTTTTACACGTGCCTGGGTAAGTTGCCTGTAGCAGGTTCGCTGCGGACTTCCACTTAACGTTCGTTCTTTTGACAAGTGCGGCGCGTTAACATCGCAGTGTTGCTCATCTGCGTGAAAGGAAGAATATACTTGGAGGGGATTTGGTCTTTCATAAATTGTTATATGCGCAATCACTAATCGAGCTGATATACACAGACGAGAAGGGTTCACATAGGTGCCTCGTATGTTCTGAGTCTTCTAGAAGCCAGTGACATATCAAGCTATGGTGCCAGCCGTGGCGACTCAACGACTGTATTCTTCGATATGAATTGGCATGATCATAATTTGTGTCTCCTGTAGAAGTTTGAAAAGGACTAAGCTTTCATTTATATTGAAAACTTGGGGCGGCGAGCTTCTGGCAGGATAAAAGAAAAACAATAAATAGACTGGACACAGGTGCAAGAACACTGAAGTTGTCGAACACGATGTCGCCACAAGTGATGCAGAATTTTGTTGTAGTTTAGACATTAACTGCTTTGCCCAATTTGGGCACAGTTAAGGCCCTTGAAGGGGGTGTTTGTTTGCGGCTAGCAATAATCAGCGTTCAGCGCGAAAAAGTCTCGCTGTGAAGAAAGTCACTCACTGTTAGGTGCATAAAGCACAAAGGTCGCACTCACACGAAACGAAGTTTCATCGCTATCTTTCGCTCCAGCTAAGAATGAGACGCTGCTCTATTATAGAAAAAACAGCAGCTTACTAACTAGCGTGCGAAGTCTCTCATGTCATTCAGTAAAAGTTGTGCGCGTTAAAAATTGTGCAGGTTGTACACCGCGAACATAAAAGCACACAGCCTCGCAGCCAGGTACAAAATAGCGCTAGAAGATCGCTTTTGTTTTTAATTCGCAACTCCAGAATAAGTTGCGTGTCAGTTACGGTGTCATTTTTGCTTACTGCTGTGCTTCGATTTTGTGGTTGCGCTAGGAAATTTTGTGGCTTTGCTGATGACTAGCGGATTATAGCAGCCAACCTGTTCTGCCATATCAGATTGGGGAATCAAGCTGAAATCGACGCCCTGTGCAGCTCCGTGCGCAAAGACGTCAAAAACGCAGCGTGATCCACACCAGATCGCTGTCAAATCAAAACGCATCTTCAGTGAGGCCCATGTGTTCGAAAGCCACTGTTCAAGCACTACTTGATTTTGTTAATGGACCAGAGCTCAGTATACAGCAATCCTTCACTGCGGCAGGCAAGTTGCATTGCTGTTTTCTCACTGAATGTATTGTGCACAGATGAACGCTCACTTTCGAGTTTTTGAACAGCTTGCTCCACTCCCGTTTTTAAAGGGGAGTGCGCTAGAGGGCAGCTCTGCCTATTTTTTACTTCTTTCTGTTAAGTGTGTCCTTAAAGAGAGAAGGAACACAAGATTGAGACCAAGTATGCCATGCTCTTTCGTTGAGATTTAAAGGAATACTGAGGAGAAATACAGTTAACCTGTATCGTAGGATTGCGATGTACGTTCTATGAACAAAGACAGGACTTCAAATGAAAGCAGACCTTTTCAATAGGAATTAAAAAAATAAAGCACAGAGGTCGCCACCGACGGTCGTTTTCGCAAACAAGCTGCGGTGTGTCTAAAAAGATATTTGACGCGGATTCATGAGCCTAGGAAACACCGCTTTCTACTTTCGAATAATGTTCAAGGTGCTCTTTTTGGTCTTCACGCCAAGAGGACGTATCGACTTTGTGCAGAATGTTTGAATGTATTTGTCACGGCGTAACTGCGCGTTTTACACCCAAACAAACATTACCATAGCCAGCAAGAGCCACAGCATTTACTCGCAAACAGGAAGATAAAGTTGTCTCCCAAGTTCTTTTCGGTTTAAAAGAGAATATTTAAAAGCTGTGAATGAAGTTAATGCTTTCGGAGACTCCAAAAAAAATCTCCTTTCAGAGGCCGGTCAATGTGCTCAGTGTTCGCGCTTGGTGTTCGCCCAGACACGCGCCTCAATGATATTCTGCGAAAAGTTTATTTTTCGTTCCGTACATGCAAATGGTCGAGTAAAGATGTCTTTGCCGTTATTAAGAAAAAATTATTTTATGTGTGTTTAGTCTGCTCAACAACCGTCTTTATGCAGAGGGAGCCCTTCGAACTGGGTTTTAGAAGCCGGTAACATAGATAATATAACTGACTCTTAACTCAAAGGGGAGCCTTGAATTAAGGGGAAGCTCATTAAATGTAGATGGCGATGATGGGAAGTAGGCACAATTCAGGGATAACACATTATCTATGACTATTTACCTTACCGCAATTTAAGCGCACGATGATGCCAATTGATGCCAATTATGTTTCCTTCCCTAGGGCATACAAAACTCCGAGAATTGACAGATAAATTTTTGAATAACCCCTAGTTCAGCAGATCTCAGGTATCTAGTACAGTTGTGCACAGCGGCTTGGAACACTGCAAACTGCACACAGAATTTGTATGTGTTATAAATACTCTGCAGAGCTTCTCTAGGGTCATATAACGGTTTACTTGAGCCTGTGATGCTAAGGAACGTCACCCAGTGTTAGAGTAATCAAAGTTTGGCCAGTAGAGGGCGACAGAGGGCCCACGAGAATCGATGATATGAAGAGAAAATAGATTCACTGAACTCTTAACTCTGCGATGAATAGTTCTCGCATTTGTTGCGCAGAGCACTTTGGAGACCTGAAGCCTGTTGTGGTGGTGTTCTTTTTGAGATAGTTGTCTCAGTGAATGGGGGAAAATTAAAAAAAGCCATAAACTCGAGGAAACCTTGAACAGGCGTTAAATATTTAAATCTCAGAATAGCTACGTACACTTCGGGCTTAGAAAGACTTCCAGAAAAATCCGTTTTTCTCGTATAATCTTTGTCTCCGACCTCAAGAAATAGCGCGAGAAGTCATCTTTTTTTATCGGTTGCGTTGCCGTTTTAATGCGAGATCACAAATAACCTAATTGGCAAAAACTATACGGTCGGTCACAAAATTTTCACATTGACTGTAGGGAAGCGACATCGCCAGACAGAATACTTCACAATGGCTGATGGAAAGTGTCAAACCAGAGCGGATAATTCTATTGGCATGAGGAAATTGGCATCACCAGAACAGAAGTGACGTCACTTTCGGTAAAGGCGTCAAGAGTTTCTAATAATTCATTGCCAACACATAACGTATTAAGATGTCACTGTGAATTTTTTCTGTTTTCACGTATATCTTGCTGCGAATTGATTTCACTTGAGAAGCATGGTCACCCCTTCTCCACAACGGATACCAAAATCTCCTTGAGCCAAATATAAATTATTATTGAAATCGCAGATCTTGTCCGAGTAGTGTGCCCAAGTGGTCATAACAAGGATCGCGAAAGTGCAAGTGAATAAACAAAAATCACACCGTCTAAACACAACGAGACGAGAACAATATGAAGAGCACTGACCGACAACTTCCTGATTTTTCCCTTATACAAGAATATCATCGCACATTACTTCTGCTTTCCTTCCGTTTGAAGATGATGAGGTGAAATATTTTACCCCGGAGTTTTTTTTTTTTTATTCGAGAAGTGTGCCATGAGGCATAAGTTGAAAAAGGAAAGGGGGGAAGGAATGCACGGGATTGAAAGTTAAAAGAAGGAGTGAAGAACCGTTGCGCTGAGGTAGTCGCAGAGGTTGTTAATGAAACGGTTGTCCATTGTCCACTTCACGAAGTCACTTTCGCGGTTCCACCGCAGGCCCACCTCCCTGAGGAGCCGTTTTCTGATAGCAGCCGTCGCTGGGCACGTCCACAACAAGTGCCGCACATCACATATGTCCGGTGCAGCGCCACAGTGAGGGCACCTGTCAGGTAGTGGCAGATCTTTGGCACGCCACCGATGACGGACAGATGGTGTCAGAGCCGCCCCTGCCCGAATCCGGCGCACGGATACCTCCTCCTGCCGAGTAAGACTACGGGGGAGAGGGTGCGAACACGGAGGAATTAGAGCGCGTGTTCGCTGGCGCAGAACTTCGGAATCGGAAACGTGGGACAGGAACGGATCTGGGGGAAGAGGGGAAGGTGGCGGATCGTCTAATGTATGAAGATGAGTCATAGCATCCGCTTGAATGTTATGTGGATCCTGGGCATGGCCGCGAATCCAGTGTATGCGCACAGGACATGGATACTTTGCGCAGAGCACATGAATAGATTGTGAAATCTGGAACGTTCGTCGAACAGCCTTCAGCTGTTTAAGGGCGGCGCGGGAATCGGTGTAAATGTGAACTGTATTGAATGTTGGAACGAGCGGAAGGGAAGCAATGGCATTGTAAATGGCTTGAAGTTCCAATGCCAGGGGAGTGCACGTATCCGCAGTATACGTCGCGCGAGAGTTGAGATGCGGATGAGATGGACTATACACAGCAGTAACTCCCCTCTCTGCAGAATGAGATGCATCCGTGTATAATATGCACCCTTCAGGCAGATACGCTGCTGATACCGACGGGGAAACAGTGGGGCGATTGTCAGTGAGCTGGCAATAGGACCACGGTGGAAGTGTCTTTAAACGATGAAGTTTGAGAGACTGTTTTCGAGCTCTATTTGCCACCCGTTGGTCGATGATCTCACTGAGTGTATTAAGTTGGGCGAACTCCTGTAGCACAGGTATGGGTGTTAAACGAGGCAGATATGTTATGACGCGCATAGCCTCACGATTGATAGCTTCAAGGGAGTCCCACTGTCTGCGGGTGAGACGTTGAAATTGAGCCTGATATACTATCCGTGGCTGAAGGATAGAGCGCACAAGCTGGCGGGCCGTATGAGCACGTGCGCCACCAGAGCGCATAGCTATGCGACGAATCAGACCTAGAGTAGCGTGAGCCGATTTACGGGTGGCTGTCAGCCACGGGGTGCCAGTCCCAGATGTATGGAGGAGAAGACCAAGAATACGAACAGTTTCTACCTGAGGAATCAGAGAAATATGTACCGTAAAATTTAAAGGGGGAGCTTTCCGTAAGGCGGCTTTATTTCCAATTCGAATGAAACATGATTTAGTAGGAGAGAGTGTTAGACCCAAAGGTGGGAGGCGAGATGTCAATACATCCAGCGCGTGTTGAAGGACCGACTGATGAATAGACGCATCTGGATGACAGCACCACAAGGTGATATCATCGGCATATGCAAGCACGCGGATAGAAGGGATGGTCTCTAGGGCTCGAACCAGAGGAATTAAAGCCACATTAAATAATGTGGGGGCGAGAACGGAGCCCTGCGGCACTCCTCTATTGGAAGTGAAATTACCAAAGGCCTTTCCGTGGACACGCACGCTGAAGGTTCGATTTGCTAAAAAGGCGTGAATGGAGAGGAGGAACCGGTGAGGGAGACCAAGAGTTTGAAGGGAGGCAAGAATGGCAGAGTGAAGGATGTTATCATATGCCTTTGTTATGTCTGTAGCGATTACGGTTCGTACAAGGTGACTCTGTGGAGAGTGGTCAAGCACGTCAGCAGCCAAAGTAGCAAGGCCGTCCTCCGTTCCAATATGTGGGCGGAAACCAATTTGGGAATCTGGGTAACAATCATGGGATTCCAGCCACCATGATAAGCGTGCGGCTAGAATGTTTTCATAAAGCTTGCAGATGGTAGGGGTAAGGGAAATTGGACGAAGGGCCGAGAGAGATACTGGAGGCTGACCTGACTTGGGGATTGGAACCACAATAGAATGCTTCCAGTCTCCCGGCATGACGCCAGAAAGCCACACTTCGTTAAAAGTATCAAGTAGGGTTTCCAAAGCCCTCCCTTCCAAGTTACGGAATAAGGAGTTAGGTATGCCGTCGTGCCCGGGAGTAGTAGTAGTTTTTAAACGGTCAATGGAGGCCAGCAGCTCTGCCATGGTGAGGTCAGAAGTAATCCCATCGGGGGGCTCTGTTACCGATAAGTCAGGTGGAGACGTAGCGGTGCAGTCATGGTTTGGAAAAAATTGACGGGCCGCTTGTTGTGCAAATGTGTCCTCATCCACATTTAGCGCGAGGCGAATGCTCTCTGTGTAATCTGCAACCTGAGAAGGGCGCTCCATGGCGTGAAACACTCTCCAAAGATGTCGATTGCCCTGCGTAGAGGACAGGCGGGCACACCATGCAGCCCAGCGTTGCCTGCCTAGCCGCTTTGCATAGCGCCGCGCCCGTGCGGTAGCGCGGTGAAGAGTAGGAAGAGCCGAAGGGTCATCGGGGTGAGGAGTAGCGTAAAGATCCGCCTGGCGACGAAGAGCCCACAGATTCAAGAGATGTATGTCCGGGTTTGGGTCATCTTCATTTACAGTAGTGGTAATAGTGTGAGTAGCGAGAACATCAGATAGAGTAGACAATGCTGAAGAGGGGTTGAATGTAGATAAATGATTGTCTGCGCGTACAGAATCCCATGATGTTATTCGTACAGTGCGGCGTATTTTCCGTAGACGCGTAGGCGTGAGGGAGATAAAAATAGGGCTGTGATCGCTACCCCAAGTATCAGAATCAACAGCCCAACGAGGGTTACCGGGGCCTAACCACCAAGTCAAATCAGGTGAATACGGGCCACCTCGTGGGCGGGTAGAAGTATTCGGGTGGTTTAAAAGTTGAAAGGAATAATCTGAAAAGCTCCCTTGGATGTGTGAACCCCTTGAGGAATCCGATGGGTAACCCCACGCAGTGTGTGCGCCGTTGAAGTCACCGCCAACTAGAATAGGGATACCCGAGTTGGTAGAACGTAGAAAACGAACCCATCCCAGATTGGGAGATGCGGAGCCAGGACGACTATAAAAAGAAACTAGAATAAGGGGTGTGCGTGCAGGTTTTACGAGAAGGGCGACAACCTCTTGACGTGTGTTGCACCACCGTGAAAGGTCGAGCGGTGTGTGCGGAACTGAACTGTGAATATAAATTGCAGATTTACCTGGGCTGAGGGAGGAGGCGGTGCAACGGCGATCAGGGATAGATGGTGAATGGTATGCGCAGAAACCTGAAAGGCGTGGGAGTGCATTATGCTCTTGCAGTAGGAACGCCCATGCCGTCAGCTTTCCGTCGCGAAGGCGGATGTTCACTTCAGAGGCCTTATTAGCGAAACCGCGACAGTTCCACTGCACCACCACCGATGATGATGCGCTATCCATGACGAGGCCGAAGAGCTTCCACGATGAGGGATGTCACCTGCTTCATCAGCGCTAATATCTTGTCCACTGTCGGGGTAGTCACGGCTAACAGGTGGTCGGCACCTGATTGTGGGCCAGTGCTTACCCTAGGTGATTCCTCTGATGATTGCTCCCGAGTTATGAGAATTCTTCGAGAGGATTGAGAACGACGCTGTTCCCGGCGCTGGGTGAGTTCGTCTAGTCGGCGGCGAGCCTCCGCGATTGCATTGTCTAAAGCTGTGTCTTCATCTGTAGTTGAACCCCGGAGTTGAACTTGATTCTATGCGGGCGCGCCATTCGTTTGGTGAATTCATGCGTGACGCGTTATTCAAGAACATATTTCTGTCGGAGGAAAAGGACGCGTGTTGAGGGTCTCAAACAACTCAAGTGGAACTGAAATGTAAGGTGTTTAGCAGTTGCACCAAACTCGCAAACGGCTTTCCTTATCTACGTAGACGAATCGTTAAGATCTGCAGTGCGGAGATTTAGCTTTCGGGAGATCTTCGTGCCCTACGGGGCGCTACCATGGTTTCGAATGCAGTTACAGTCAGAGTCTTGCAATCTACGCAGAAGCACTCTGGTTCGAAGGAAAACCCAGCGATTGTGAACCAGTGGTAAAGAATAATTTGCGGATGACTCATGCTAGAAATGGGTTTTGAGCATGTGGGAAGATCTACAACAAAGCTTGTCGCAACTTTTTTGTATGTCTTCAAGTGTCATGTTCCTAATTATTTGATGAACGTCCGGCGATGCCACTATCTGCGTCACCTGATCTTCGTAGCAGAGTTTGTATGATGAACATCAAAGCCCAAGCATTGTCTGGTCGCGACCACCAGCATAGCAAGACGCTTAAAAGAATTTCAGGTAGTTCAAACCACTCTTTAGAGCATGCGAGCATGCTGCTGCTTTCAGAATTCTACAGGATTAGTAGCTCAAATGTGAAGGAAGAACGGGAAACGAGTGGATGAGGCCAGCGCTACCGATCCTCTTCCGGTTCTCCCTTTTACCCGCACCTGTATCCGATATGTGTGGCCATGAACTGGCTAAAGTTTGCTTAGGGGCCTTCATAATATTTATATCATCGTATTTTTAGCGTCTTCAGAACGTCTACTCTGAGGAACGAATACCATGCGCAGACGCCCGTGGTCAATCGGCCGATTATTATCTAATGCAGAGTTTAATGGTTCCTCTTTGTTCTCTTTTTTTCTTTGAAAACCCTGCTTTTTGTGCCATTTATTGCATCATTTTATAGTCTGGGAGAGTTTTTTCGCTTTCTCACGTTGGCAATGTTGCTCCTCGGCCTCCACCAACTGCTGTTTTTCTGAACAGCACGCATCTGTCGGCTTCTTTGCAAGAAGACAATACGTGTGGCGATGCACGCTTTACAGGCGAAGGAAGGTAATTTGGGACTTGGCATCATCTTTTCCTACCGTTGTTTTATTATCAATAAACCACTAATATTTATGTTCCTCCGAGTGTCTAGCGCATAGATAATTACTATTACTTGACGGCATTGGTGCCTTTATTGTTAGTCATACTGTTAGCGGTAATACCAGTTAAGTTTATCTTAGTAAGCCGCGGAGGCTCGGTAGTTATGGCGCTCGGCTGCTGACCCGAAGGATGCGGGTTCGATTACGGCCGCGACGGTCAAATTTCCATGGAGGTGAAATTGTACATACCAGTGTTCTGTGCGATGTTATTGCGAGTCAAAGAACACCAGGTGGGCGAAATTTACATAACCCTTCACTACGGAATCCCTCATAGCCTCAGTCATTTTGGGACGTTAAACCCCCAAAAACCAAACCAAACCAATTCTTGATCACCTGACCGACCCTGTGAATATAGTCTATAGTTGAGTAGCCTTTAAAAAAGCTTTCCTGACTATTTGGTTGCTTGATGTACACTATTCCGCTCAATCTAATAGCGATTACCTCAGTAAATACAACGGCAATGGTAAGCAAGCTTATGAAATTGTCATTTTTTTTAAATCCCTGACGTCCCCTTTCTGATGGGTTCAGACGCCAGCGTTCAGCCAAGCTGTTCGTTTGCTCGAGGTTATATAGAATTGCATTTCTAGGGTGGCTAGTATATCCAGCGCAATCTTGCCTTTATCCTGCTGTTACCTGATCCTAACAGCTACTTTCTCCCAGCTAACCAGCTACTAACCAGTAGCAAACCAGCTACTGGATCAGTGGCTATGGCGCTCGGCTGCTGAACCGAAAGACTTAGATTCGATCTCGGCTGTGGCGGTCGAATTTCGATGGAGGCGAAATTCTAGAGGCCCATGTTCTGTGCGATGTCAGTGCATGTTAAAGAAGCCCAGGTGGTCTAAATTTCCGGAGTCCTTCACTACGGCGTCCCTCTTTGCCTGAGTCGCTTTCGGACATTTGTGGGAATCAGGCCCGCTGTTTCCCCTTGTGGTTTTCCTTTCCCCGATGCACCGTCTGCAGTAGCCTCGCCTTGGGGAGGGGTATATTCCCTGGTTAATTACCTTAAATAACATGAGAGGGCGCCAGTGTTGCAGCACAAGAGGCGGCTTGCAGCTCGCGCGCGGGACAGAGCATGAGGCTGTTCGGCTGGGATCGTCGACGCGAGCGGACGTTTCGCACGCGGCTCCGCTCTTAACCAGCGGGGCGATGAAGTGGCGGGGAGACTTGCTCTCGTACCTTGTCCCCTCCGGCCACGGAGTATCCCTTGCCCTAGAGCGGGAGAATATTCGCTCGTAACCTTGCTGGTGAGTCGGACGACCTCGATTCCTCCTCGTGTTTTGTTGCTAGCTGGCGTTATTTTTGCTGTAGCAGTAAATGACCGTTTGTATCAATCAATGTGTCGTTTCTTTGTTCCGTGAGAGCAAGGCCTACCGTGGTCGGCCAGCGCTTGGTAGCGCACGCGATCGCGGTATGGGTTCTGGCAGCTTTGAACAGTATCAGCCGCGAATAAGTGAGAACATTTATTCCCCCCTTTCAACCCCACATGTTAAACCCCCATAAAACAATCCTGTCAGCACTGCTGGTATTTCACCTAATTCGGTACCAAGCAGATGCATTATGGCATTGTTTTGAATATGTATTTAACTCAGCACACTTCAAAGACTCTTTCCTCAAGTATAAAATAGCTCGAGGAACGAAAACCTATCTGCGATAAAAAGCCATCCACAGGATTTGTACAATTCCCTTTAAACTTGCAGGAATTGAAAGCAGCACTACGAACTTGCGGTAATGCAGCAGCTGGCATTGACAAAATTACATACAGAATGCTTAAACACCAGCATGAAGACAGGCTTGAAACTGTTCTATTTCTCTTAACAGGATACGGTCCTCTGGACGGCTGCCCAACAAATGGCAAGAGGCAATTGCACCGATATTGAAACAAGGAAAAACCTACTCTTTGAGGGAGCTACAGAACAATTGCCCTAACTTGTTACTCGTGCAAACTTTGAAAATGATAAATCGCCATCTTATGTAGTCTTGACTTCAAGTGCCTTTCTGACCAATGGCAAGCCAGATTCATGTCTGGCCAGTGAATTGCTGAACAGCTTGTTGCATTTGAGTTTTATGTCAGACATGCTTTTGTCCACAGACAGAATTGTCTATCTGTGTTCTTTGACCTGGAGAAGGCATATGATACAAGACGTTATGAAATCTTCCGTGACCTGCGTTCTCTTGGAGTTTCGTGGAACATGCTAAAAATTATACATATATACCTCTCTCAGCACACCTTCAAGGTTTGTTTTGGAAATACCTTCTCATAGCAGTTCATACAACACAACGGTGTCCCGTAAGGAGGTGCACTAAGTTACATATTTTTCATACTCAAGATAAAGTCTCTAAGAATCATGCTGCTTAAAACTATTTCCAACTTTGTATATGTTGAGGATGTCTAGATAAGGTTTAAGTCCTGTAATCTAGCAATTTGTGAATGGCAGATCCAGCTTGGGGTTAGCAAACTCTCTAGCTGGGCGGATACGAATGGGTTTAAATTTAACTCTGAAAAATTGTCTGCACACAGTTTTCTAAGAACGTGGCATTAGGCCTAACACCTACATGACACTTAACGTTCAGGGCCTTTATGTTCGAAAAGATTACAAATTTTCTGGTGTTGTTGTTGATCAAAACCTTTCCTTCATCGCACACAATGAAGAGTTAATACAGAAATGTATGAAAGCAATGAAACAGCTTAAAATACTCTCACATCAGTCATCGTGTATGGATTGCGACTGCCTCTTGAGCCTTCTGAATAGTGTAGTCCTGTTAGATATTGAATATGGCTCGGTAGTGTACGAGTCAGCATCAACGTCTGCCCTGAAGATGCTAGACCCTGGTTACTACCTTGGACTCCGTCTCGCCACTGGTGGTTTTCGAACTAGCTAAATTGCTAGCCTCTATGTTGAGGCGGATCGACGCTGACGGGAATAAAAAACAGTGTTTACAGGCATAACTTACGTTACAAGAGTACAATCCCAGCTGGAGCACCCGTGCTGTGAGCTTCTGTTGAACACAAGTACACAGCTGTTTTCAAGAAAAACGTTGATAACACTACTACATCAAGTCAGAGTAGCCATGCGTACTGAAAACCTGGACATTCCTGCTTCGAGTCTTGAAACGATCCTCATTAAAGATGTAATCGCTCATTGGGTAATGCAGAGTTGAGTTTCCCCCTTCAGGTGGCGATGAGAGGAAACACATTGTTGATGATGAAATCGGGGTTTCTTGATGACCCGATGGTACTAAGTCGCAAACATTCACGTTACTCAAAGAAAGGAGGCTAATTATTTATTTACAACATAAATAAAACAAGAAACAAAGCAAGGCGAAAACTATTTACAACATTACTAAACCGTAGATCAGACGGATTCAACCCTCGTTCAACCCAGAGTGTTTGTTTTTAAACCCTCTGTCTTAGCCCTTAGCGGGGACAGCCACCAACAAGATTACAAGTGACACACCTCACCAATCAGTGGTTATGTAAAGGAAAATAAGGTTTCCGCCAACTGATCACAGAAAGGGGAAAGAGTACTGAGTAAACGTTTGGGTAATAAGAGGTTGCAATCAAATACCAAACAGCACAAACGCAACCACCCTCTTCCACGGCTGCCACGGCACAGCCTTTACCACTTTCCTATCTCGTTCGCACACGCGACAAACATATGCCGACGAGACGATCACTAAAGTTGTTTACAGAACATCAAAACACAAGAAGACATTCGTTACGGGAATAATGAGTTTCATGGTCACTCTGCTCCTACTCAGCCGTATCTCGTGCATTTCTGAAGCCTTGGCAACCCTTTGACAACGCACACATGTCGGTAGGTGTACATGATTAGGCTTCTTAAGACGGGTTATGCCCGTGACGGCGCTGATCAAACAAAGGAGGTCCGCCGCACGAAGGGGAGGCAGTGACGGGATGGACCCAATTTGTTGGCGACTTCCGACCCCACTGCTGCGGCCTTCTTTGCGAACACGAAACCGGCCAATTCGGGGAAAGGTCAGCGAACTCCACGCCTCCCAACCAAGATTGTCACGCGGACACTTGCTGTCAGTTGTCAGTGTGACATAAATTCCGGCCACAAGGTTCCAACCAACACTGCGCCGACACACACACAGCCTTAATTCGTTCCGTGCGCACAAAGTTAGGAGACCAATCTGCACGTTCCACAACTTGCCATGTCCGCTCTCTGTATGCCAACTGCCAAGCTAGTCTCTAGCCTCCACTTCCCACATTACATCTACTTGTTACTTATGCATGCAAACATTGAGCACTCGGAGAGCTGGCATGCTTCAATCTCTTCAGCCGCGCCCGACTGGGAGGCGGTCTCACTGGTGCCGACCGGTCACAAAAAAGGACAACTCCCGCGCCACTTGGCAAGCGCCTCCGCGTTTCAGTAATAAACCTACAAAGGCCCGGCAGCGTGGCGATGGTCGAACGGTCCGGCCTTACCAAAGACTCAGAAATGACAGCGCCGTTGCCTGTCATGCTTTCCCCTCTTGGCGGCGATCGGCAATCTGGCGCGCCCGATCAGAGATTTTGCTTTCTAATGCGTGGTGCGCGACCAGTTAGCCCTGACTATCGCCTGCCAAGTACTCTCCGTTTGAGGTGGCACTCCAGCCTCATCTGAAATCTTTTACGTCATGATTTAGCTCGCCCTTCTTTTTCCATGCACACTGCTGTTCCCACTGAATATCGCGCTACGCCACTTCCGCCTGCCGCTGCCTATCCACAACGTGAACGCCTCTTGCAGGCCGAGAAGCACGCCTTCATTTTGCCCTTCCTGTTGCTACCGTCTGAGTCACCCGCACGCGTAGTCCGAGAGGACTAGGCTTTCTTCCGTTTAGGGTATACTCGCCGGCGACGACTCTTTCTAGGTGTCCAAAGGTTTTCTGCGTGCGCTTCATTAGTTCCAGAATCATGCATGGAAACCGTCATTGAATCCTCACGCAGCTGCTTGCTGTCGCCCGGTGCGCTCAACGTGTCTGCCAGTACCACTGTACTAGGTAGGGCAACCTGCGTTCTTTGTATCGACTGCTGCACCGACACGAGCGGCGCCTCCTCAGCTGCCAGTGATGGCCTACAGGCCGACTCTGCGACAACTGCATCAGAAACTGCTGTTATCTTTATATGATTGTCGTGCACTTTCGCAGTTCTGGGGGACTAATCTGCCAGTGACAGCGACGTCATCCTCAGAATTAACATCTCTTAATTCCGGCCTCGCTTTCTTTGTTTCCAGCACCTGCACTTTTTCTGCCTCGCTGGCCTGTTCTCCTGCTATTCGTTCCAAATGATGTCGACCTGTTTCGCGCTTCAATTCCAGCCATTCTCTCTCTACTTCTGTGATCTGCAACCACAGTTCCAGTATCGCTAACTGCGTCGATGTCGCTTCTGGTGCGGCGCTCTTCTGACCTCCACCCGTATGGCCCGCGGGCGCCAATGGGTCCTTTTCTGGCATAGTAGCTAGCACGACTTTCAATTCATTTGCATAATTACCCAACCGCTGCCCATGTTGCGCATCCGCTAGTAGCGGAAGCTGCTTTTGCATCAATTTTATTTCTTTACGCTCAATTTGGAGCTTCAAATTTTTAATTTCAAACATTTGAACCTTATGCTCATTTTAAATTAGCAAAGTTGCGTCATATTTTCTAGTGCCTGCTCTGTCGCCAGCACAGGCTCTGATGACACGATTTGCTCAACACGCTCTATATCATTCCCCCTGCGGCATCCATCCCTGCATCAGTCATTTTAACGCTACCTTATAGCGTACGACTAACTACACAGACATGACAATTTCGGAGAAAGCAGAAAGGTGTCCTACCTCTGGATGCTCCGACAACCGCAGCACTGTCAATCTTAGCGTCATGACAGCGGGCTCCCGGGAAGGCAGCTGCCCACGAGTTGATCCTGGTCCCTCAGCAGCTCACCGCTTCGGACCTCGCTTTACTTGGTCGTCTGGTTACTTTTCGGCAGCTCGCTGACTCGAACCCTTTCGAGGTGGACGCCTGGTTCTTTTCAGCGACTCGCTGACTCGAATCCTCGATGGCTTGTCCTTGGCTGGCTCCTTCAGCTCCTCGCTGACTTGAGCCCCCGACGTCCTCTCGAAATCGACCCTTGATCCTGAAGCTCTCGACATCAATCTTTCTACGCAGCTTCACTTTTTATCCATTAGGATAAACAGCTTATCCACCGACTTGTTCTTCTCACCTTCCGTCCGATGCATCGAGTAGAAAGAAGTTGCGATCCTCTCGACTGCGCCAGTTGAGTTTCCCCCTTCAGGTGGCGATGAGAGGAAACAAATTGTTGATGAAGAATTCGGGGTTTCCTGATGACCAGATGGTTCGTACTCGTAAACATTCACGTTACTCGAAGAAGAGAGAATGTTAACTATTTATTTACAAAATAAATAAAACAAGAAACAAAGCAAGTATAAAGCTATTTACATGACTAAACCGTTCATCAGACGGATCAGAACGTTCAACCCATAGTGCTTGTTTTTAAACCCTCTATCTCCGCCCTTAGCGGGGACATCCACCAATAAGATTACAAGCGACGCTTCTTACCAATCAGTAGTTAGGAAAAGGAAAGTAAGTTTTCCGCCAACTAATCACAGAGTGGGGAAAGAGTACTGAATAAACATTTGGGTAATGAGAGGTTGCAATCAAATACACAAACAGCACAAATGCAACCACCCTCTCCCACGGCTGCCACGGCACAGCCTTTACCACTTTCCTATCTCGTTCGCACACGCGACAAACATATGCCGACAAGACGATCACTAAAGTTGTTTACAGAACATCAAAACACAAGAAGACATTCGTTACGGCAATAATGAGTTTCATGGTCACTCTGCTCCTACTCTGCCGTATCTCGTGCATTCCCGAAGCTTCGGCAACCCCTTGACAACGCGCACATGTCGGCTGCTGTACATGGCTGGACTTCTCAAGACGGGTTATGCCCGTGACGGCGCGGAGTAAACAAAGAGGTCTGCCGCACGAACGGGAGGCATAGACGCGACGGGTTGCTTTTTTGCGACTTCCAACTGCACTGCAGCTGCCTTCTTTACGATGACGAGACCGACCAGTTCGGAGGAAGGTTAGCGAACTCCACTTGCAGGATGATAATTGTGACGTGATTCCTCGAGGTAGGAAAACACGTGCTGCCGATTTCTATACGGCAACACTTTATGTCCTTGCAGGCAACATGCAGCTTTGATGAGTCTTACACTGACGCCTCCAAGTCGTCTCTAGTCTTGGTGCAGCTGAAGCACCTCAGTTCTCCAAAACAACGAATAAACACAAGCATATTTACTGACAAATGTTATAGCATCGTACTAGCCTAAGACACATCATAGAAAATAAAATATGCACATTCGTCATATACACTCTCTAAGTGTGGCAACTGCCGTATGCTCTGAGAAACGGTATAACAGCCCTACGATGAATTCCCTCTTCAACAACCTCATGACTGCTTGCAAGTCAAAGCTTACAATTACAGTGCGTTGTGTGCAGGGCCACCGTAGAATGCCTCGAAATAAGGCGGCTGATTGGCTCGCTGTATCAGCAGCTCTTCAGAACAAGAACTGAGAAAATAATATGCTATGCCCTGAAACCACACATTAGGATCACGAGTCGAAATCAATCGCATGAGGTTTGGAACGCAGCAACCGAAAACAAAGTGCACACAATAAAGCCGAGCATAGGAACTTACACTGCTGCAAAACAAAACTTATTTAAAGAAATACCTTTGTGCATTCCGAGGATAGAATACACATATGCAACGCCTTTATATCTTGTAACGAACGTCCCGGCACCGCACTGCCCGAGATGCGGTGACCGGCTTACTGTTATTCTTGTTTTAATCATGTGCTGGAGGCTTGAACCAGAAAGCAGACGCCACTTTACAGAGCTAAAAATAAATCAAATACCCACACACCCATCCTTTTTTCTTTGGTGACAATCAAATATTTCATTTAAAAAGAGGTTTTAGATTTTTGTCAACACTAGGTTTTCTCTATGGAATTTTTTAACAACATGGCCTATAGTCTCTTCATCATCTTTTAGAAGATGGTTGTGTTTACCTTTTAATCAGACATGTCCAGAGCCTTGCTGAACTTGCCCAGGCAAGGACTTCCGGTAAAGCATCATTGGCGTTTTAAAGCCTATGCACGTAGCCTTTCAGTAATTTCACATCTCATAATTTACCGCAAACCAATTTTTTGGCCCTATAATCCACCTTTCTCCTACCGCTCCTTAAAAAAGTTCACAGCCATCACACTCCACTGATCTGAGTCGACCAGTTACTTAGTGCTTGGCGCTTTTTGCCTCAGATGCTCTTGCGCATAAAAATCCATCATCCTCATAGAAGGTTCAAGTGTCCTGGGTGCGAACCTCTGCGGTTAGCTAGCCTCAAAATTGGCTAACACTTGTGAGCTGTATGCAATGAAAATAGTATGACACCACCCGGAAAGCTGTTCCACAAACGGCTGCGTCGCAATTTTCGCACGAATGTTGTCGGTAGACTGGAGTGTACATTCACAAACAAACTAGGATTGTGTGAGGTCGCGGTCGTCTGCTAGCTGAGAGCGTCATGTGGCCACCTGATGGTGTCGTCCTATTTTTCTTCACATCTGTGAATTTT
Organism: Amblyomma americanum; assembly: GCA_030143305.2. NCBI lineage: Eukaryota > Metazoa > Arthropoda > Arachnida > Ixodida > Ixodidae > Amblyomma > Amblyomma americanum. The sequence continues at coordinate 82,371 of JARKHS020011818.1, forward strand.
CTTGACATCTCCGCAGTGCATGAAATGCTCCAAAGGGGGAGCAAGAAGTCATACTCTCGCTGCGCTACTGCTCTGCTCCTCACTGGCCGTTGCCTTTGTACCTGTTCTGCCAGTGGAATTCGCCATAAGTTTTGAACCTGCACATCTGTTGGCTCTGCATTCTCGCTCACCATTGTTTTCGCGTCTTCATGAGTGTTACAATTATTTAATTAAAGTAATTATTTATACATGGGACAGGTTATTCCAACTTTTGTTTTTGAAAATACGGAAACGTTCCAAAAGCACATTATATGCATTAAGATTTATTGCCTGGTCAATAAAGCTCGCTCTGAAAAAAGATTTTCGGTGATACCTGAGGAAACCTCATAAAGGAAGTAAATTTGAGGTGGCCCCAGAGCGGTACTGCGACACCACGAGTCGGAGCATAGCTCGAGACACGAGTTTCCTTGCTCTGCGGAGCCTGCTTCCGATCGCCTACAGCAGCGAGCCACGCTTTATCCGCTTTATCGAAGCCATTGGTTGGAGGGAATTCTTTAACGAGCATTTGCCTCCTCATTCTTGGGTTATATCCAACTAGAGGCTGCAAAAAAAAGGAGGTAGTGACGAGCCAGATCACGATAAATCAGCATCAAATGGCAATCAGCGGCTTTCTTTTGGTGTGCTTGCCACACTAAAGAACATGTGCATATGGCTGGGCCGCCATCAGCAGTGCAATGACTGCACAAGAGGTTTTACCCCGTCTTAGTGCCACCACGCAGCTAGTTTACTTCGATGTTGCAGTGTTGTGTTACTCCAGTTTTATACACCACATAAAAAATCAGCATTATGGTGAATTTTTTGTAGTGCACTTTCTTGCTCAGTGAGCCCACACATGGAACTCCACCTCAACAAGGGTTAAGGCCTTCAGTTGATAATGCCTGCACTGACCTACTGTTCAATGTTAGTACAAAGCACGTGGGCCTAAGCTATATGCAGCCGGGCGGGAGCTTTAGCAAATGTGATAAGGTGGGTGCACTCAATGAGGGCAGGCTATACAAAGCTACTGCTCTCACTTTTTATTTTTTGTAACTTTGACTGCAATATTTGTTATTCTCTGGCACTTGCAGTCAGTCGCACTTGTCACTGTCACAACCAAGGTACTACGTGTCTCCTTACAGTGATGACTTTAGAGTAACAGTGCGAAAGCTTTGGTAAGCCAGAAACACAGGGCTTTTTGGGGAAAAAATTTATGACTGGTATTATGACTGAGCAGAAATAAAATTCGAACGCAAATAACAACGTCAAGAGATAGGAGCACTGAGGGAACATTGGTCACAATCAGGAAAGCTAAGTGTGAAAGAATTCACAGTTCACCAAAAACATCATCCCTTGACTCTGTCAATGATGGGTCATTCCAAGCCAAACATCCCAGAGTTAATCTCAACCATATCCGATTTGTTCAAAAAAATTAATGTAAAATTTTTGCATTTTGTGAAATCTAAGCCAGATGCCAAAAAATTTAATCATCAGGTGAGCGCAGTTTGAACAATTAGAAAACGTGTGAAACCGGCATCGCTCTATGATCGACCGAAAATCCAGATTTTTAGAAGATACACGAAAAATGTTTTAATGAGATTTGCAAAGATTCTGGCTTTTGATATGATTCAGATCTTGTATTTTTGAATGGTATATTTATTTTTTTAATTTAAATAAAATGTAAAAATTCCACTATGACACTTATAAAAATATCAACTCCTTTGTGGAAATTAAGAAAAAACCATCTTGCTTCCTTAGATCTCTATTACCCATAAGAAATGCTACAGCTCATGCAACTGAATGAGTCGAAGTGAAATAAAATGCTGAATTTGCAGAAAAGTGCGTTTGGGACCATAAAACCTCGTTCATTTCACTCTGAGGTTGTCAAAATAAAAAACTACGAGCGATGGCAAGTTTAGTAGAGCAATTTATTGCATTTCATTTCTGAAGTTTTAATCGAGGTGATTTTTGTTTAAAGCGAGAATAAAAGTTTTGAAGAAGAGCTCGTCTGCCGCGAGCTGCGTCGTCTCTTTGCGCCTCTTCAACACAAAGCACAGCACAGCCCTCAGAACATTGTGTACACGAAATGATAATTGTGGGAAAAGATTTTCTTTGTGCTGCTGGGCTGGCACTTGCACCAGTGAGATTGCTATTCAGTTTGTTCACGCCACACTAAGTCACTGTTGTCAGAGACATGACAGACATAACAGGCAACGCTGCGGGTGTAGTGTGTTCGCAAAACCATTTTACTCCACCACATATCATCTGTTCTTCTCAAAGCCTCGCTGAGTGTTTGAATGAAAACAAAGCGGTATAAAATGAACTGGCATCACTGAAAACCGCGATAAAAGCAGTGAGGCGCTTAGTGTTCTGTACTTCTGTATATAATTTTCACTGAGTGAGGACTACTTTTTAGGCACAGATGGTGTATATGCGATTCGCCCTATGAGATGCATATCATATCAGCACATGTCATTTTTACTTCTCGAAGTCTAGAGCCGCATGACAAAAATGTGGCAAGCGGTAAAACGAAGAGCAGGAGGCAGTAACTCACGGTAATTCAGATTTAATGCACAAAACATGCATGGTGTCACTGTGCTTGTATGGTGAACTACATTTTGGGCACGGACTTGACATTTGCAAAAAGGCGTGCTAGCTTTGGCAGCGTTGCTTGCTATGCAAGAAAAAGAGTATACAGAATTCAAGGAGGCGGCGACTGCGTGCCGGTGCCACGGTTGCAGTATGTTTGACCATTTGAGAGCAAGGCAGCTCCACTCTATCGGACCGTGCCAGCGCCAGCGTGTCTCGCGTTACCAGAAGCCATGGTGAGGACTTCGTACCGTCACGTGCGCTGCGGGGCACATGCTTTCCATGATCTTATTCGGACATTAAAAGGACTGGTGTTACGATAGTGCCGGGTGGTCGTTCCTTCATTGTGGCTCAAGCGAGACAGCACACTGAAAGCAATAGTTTTGCTGCTCTTGGCTGCCTAATGCCATAGCGGGTTCGTTTGAACTTCAAAAGCGAAAAAAAACTCGCATATTGTATACCACCCGCCGAATGTCATGCGATACCTGCTTTCGCTCCAGCCCTAAACATGCACTACAGTGAGGGAGGTTAAACTGAAGTGGTTAGTGGATATAAATGTGTCATGACAGGTGCTGTGTTACTAGGTAAAGCGTTAGGAGATGACGCAACTTGCAGCACGAGAGCTCGATTTTAAAAATCTTTTTCTCCTTTTGAACAAAAACCACCTCAATTAAAACTTCCGAAATGAATGCCAATAAGTTGTTCTACTAAACCCGCCATCGTCTGTATTTTGACTTCGACCACCTCAAGGTGAAATAAAAAAAGTGTTTACTTATGTTCCGAAACACTTTTCTCCAACTTCAGTATTTTAATTCACTTCGACGCATTCAGTTTCATCAGCTGTAACAACTTTTATTAGTAATAAAAATCTAGGTAGGCAAGAAGCCCATTCTGAGGAAGTTGATATTTTTAAATGTCAAAATAGTAATTTTTTAAACTTTAATTAAATTTTAAACTACTTACACTCTACAAAAATACACGATCTGAATCATATCAACAACCAGAATATGTGCAAATGTCATTACAAAATTTGTGCAGTGTTTTCTAAAAGTTTGTATTTTTCATCATTATTGATCAGTGTCTGGTTTCAGGCCTTTCAGAAATGTTCAAACTGATATCACCTCACAAACTTTTTTTGGCAAAATTATTTTAGCTTAGATAACGTACGCTGGGACCAGCTTGAATGAATTTTCATCAACAAACTGGAGATGGTAGAGCGCATTATGTTGGGCATTTGGAGTGCAGTGACGGATTCATAAATCTCACTCCTACCCCCAGTCATGCTAATTAGAACTAATTAGTGTTCTTGGTACACTCTCTGGCTCATTCTTGGCGCATTATTGTTTGTATGGCAGCAAGAACCAATTTAAGACTGAGGTAATTGAATTTTGATATTTCCTAATGCTTGATTCAAACTCGTGATCTAAATACTCGATTCAAGCTCCTGATATACACACCCAAAGAATGGATGTCACAATTCTCAAGTGAATAACAGTGTAGCAAAGCCTCTGCTATCCCTGCCAAAAATTAACTGTAGACACGCGCAGTTGCTCACCCGGCTGGCAATGGTAACACTTGTATTTTGTTGTTTGATCATCGCTAGTTTACAAAACCTTCACTTTTGGTGAGAGTGATCTCATTGTGTTTAGAATTACATAGACTTGATACAGGTAAACTTCAGTCCATTGTAAGAGTCCCTATAATGCTTAAGTGAACATTTTCACAATCACAAAGGCATAAAAAGCTGCAGAATCCAATATTCATAAACCGTGAATGACAGAACACAAAGAGTTTTTAGTCTCTAAGTGCAGAAATTAGTTCACACTGCTATGAGTTCATATCCTCCATCAGACCACAGTATTATGGGTGTACATTACAGTACCGCAAAAATTACAGGGAATAAGTAACTGGTACTGCTACTGTGAACTTTTCATCAGCTGTTGCAAGCTAGTAATGCAAGATCCTGCTCTAATGCTTATTCTGCTGACACAGCGGCAACAGAAACAATAGTTTTTCAGTCCGTCTGACCAAAGGGAAGCAGGAGTGCTGGGTTGTGTAGTCCAATGAGCATTTCACAGAGGCATCTTCTACAATAAATGTGCAAGCACAAGTCTTCACATACAAACATCTCAACATTGCTCATTTCAAAAGCAAACAGTTGAAAGTGTTAATGACATCTTACATGTTCAAAAATCTGTAAGAAAGTTCTAAATGATGCACTCACTGAAGAAATTCCAGCTTTCTCAGCTTTTGAAAGCGCAAAAAAGGGCAGGAACTGGACCAGTGGTGGCAGTGGCACTGTCTGTAGGGCGAGCAGCAAAACCAACTGCTGGCAACCTGCATTAAAGAAGAGCATGATTAGGTAGGTAATCCTCTGAAATATGCATACCATCTTTTTATTACGAAAAGTGCCTTATACCATAGCGGGTTCGTTTGAACTTCAAGAGCGAAAATAAACTCGCTTATCGCATATCACTCGCCGAATGTCATGCGATACCTACCTTCGCTCCAGCCGTAAACATGCACTACAGTGAGTGAGGGTAAACGAAAGTGGCTATGTGGCCATAAATGAGTCATGAGAGGTGCTGTGTTACTCGAAGCGTTAAGAGATGCACAACTTGCAGCACGAGAACTCGATTTTTAAAATCTTTTTCTCGCTTTGACCAAAGACCACCTCAATTAAAACTTACGAAATGAAAGCCAATAAATTGCTGTACTAAACACGCCATCGTCTGTATTTTGACTTGGCCACCTCAGAGTGAAATAAGAAAAGTTTTTACTTATGTTCCGAAGCACTTTTCTGCAACTTCAGTATTTTAATTCACTTCTACGCATTCAGTTTCATCAGCTGTAACAACTTTTATTAGTAATAAAAATCTAGGTAGGCAAGAAGCCCATTCTGAGGAGGTTGATATTTTTTAAATGTCAAAATAGTAATTTTTTAAACTTTATTTAAACTTTAAACTACTTACACTCTACAAAAATACACGATCTGAATCATATCAACAACCAGAATATGTGCAAATGTCATTAATACTTTTGTGCAGTGTTTTCTAAGAATTTAGATTTTTGATCATTATTGAGGTGTGGCTGGTTTCACACCTTTCAGAAATGTTGAAAATGACATCACCTCATAAATTTTTTGGCAAAATTATTTAGCTTAGATAATGCACGCTGGCACCAGCTTGAATGAATTTTCATCAACAGACTGGAGATGGTTGAGCGCAATATGTGGGGCATTTGGAGCGGAGTGACGAATTCATAAATCTCACTTCTACCCAGTCATGCTAATTATAATCTAATTAGTGTTCTTGGTACACTCTCTGGCTCTTTCTTGGCACATTAATGTTTGTATGCCAGCCAGAACCAATTTAAGACTGAGGTAAATGAATTTTAATATTTCCTAATGCTTTATTCAAACTCGTGATCCAAATACTCGATTCAAACTTCTAACATACACACCCAAAGACTGGATGCCACCATTTTCAAGTGAATAACAGTGTAGCAAAGCCTCTGCTATCCCTGCCAAAAATAACTGTAGACACGCGCAGTTGCTAACCCGGCTGGCCATGGTAACACTTGTATTTTGTTGTTTGGTCATCTCTAGTTTACAAAAGCTTCACTTTTGGTGAGAGTGGTCTCATTGTGTTTTGAATTACATAGACTTGATACACGTAAACTTCACTCCATTGTAAGTGTCCCTTTAATGCTTAAGTGAACATTTTCAAAATCACAAAGGCATAAAAAGCAGAATGATCCAATATTCATAAACTGTGAATGACAGAACACAAACAGTTTTTAGTCTCTATGTGCAGAATATTAGTGGACAATGCTATGAGTTCATATCCTCCATCAGACCACGGTATTATGGGAGTACATTACAGGACCGAAACAAATTACATTATATAAGTAACTGGTACTGCTACTAAAAACTTTTCATTAGCTGTTTCAAGCTGGCAATGCAAGCCTGTGCTCTAATGCATATTCTGCCGACATAGCAACAACAGTAACAATAGTTTTTCAGTCACTCTGACCAAAGAGAAGGACTGCTGGGCTGTGTAGTCCAATGAGCATTTCACAAAGGCACCTTCTACAATAAATCGGCAAGCAGAAGTCTTCACATACAAACATCCAAACATTGCTCATTCCAAAAGCAAAGTGTTGAATGTGTTAATGACATCTAATAAGTTCAGAGATCTGTAAGAAAGTTCCAAATGATGCACTCACTGAAGAAATCCCAGCTTTTCAAAGCACAAAAAAGAGCAGGGCCTGGACCAGTGGTGGCAGTGGCACTGCTTGTATGGCAAGCAGCAAAACCAGCAGCTGGCAACCTGCATTAAATATGAACACGATGATGTATACCATCTTTGCATACCATCTTTTTATCACCATAAATATGTAACAATTCAATGCAAACAGCCCTGCTCATATAAATTTACTGCACAGAAGTACCGTCTAGGAAGCCGCAGCATTTTATTTCACAGGCATTATTGTAACATTTAGAATGATATCATTAAAATGAACTAGAATATATTACAGTGGCTCGACCGGGAGGGCGCATCTACCTTTCCGGCAGCCCGTTACGCTCTGGAAAGCCACCAGAAGCGCTGCTGCCTTCTTTCATACTACAGCGCGGAAGCTGAGCCCACTAGGCATCACAGAGCACAGATAGGCAATAGTCTTTAATGAATGCTTTCGCCTGTTGTAAATGCGTTCTAACAGTGTACTTCATATCCTGGGCCACATTAAAAGAGAGTAGAAGATAGAACCTGGATGCCAAGAAAACTGCGAGCAAGTTGCAGCTGGGGTTGCAGCATTTAATGCCATAGCGCGCTTGTATATTTTTACGAAAAGCATAAGCCACGCTAGCACCCAAAGTCATGAAGATGCATTGCTTAAATTTTTCAAGTGTTAAACACTGCTTAGTGCACTTATAATAAACCAGAATTCAGCCCTTTCTTTATTTCCCTGATTTCTTGGACATACCACGTGTAGAGCACTGCATTTAAATTGAACTGCATGTGAAATATTATGGTACAATCAGACATTTGAATCGACAATTAAGCGAAAGCAGTTGAATTTACCCTCGATGATTACTTAGAAGCTTTTACTCTAATGAATACTTTTACTACACGCTGAGGCATCACACACAACAAATAATATCCGCGGGGGGAGGAGTGGTGCTAGCACTGCTTTAGCAGCAAAAGGTGCTAAATTTACCTAATGCCCCACATTTGGAAAGACACTGTGCATCATCAGGCATAAATTTTATTTATGCAGGGTGTTCAGAATTTAGTTTTACAGACTTCTAAAAAATATATATGCACTCAGTGCGGAGTGGTGTGTGCGTGTACTGTGTGATGTCCGTGCACGAGGTGGTCGAAACCGAGGTGGTCGAAAATTTCCAGAGCCTTCTTCTACGGTGTCCCTCATAACCCGGATCACTTTGGAACATCAAGCCCCATGAAGCATAAACCATAAGGTTCAAATAAAAGAAAAATGTTTCCGCTATTAAAACTAACCGTACAAAACAAAGAACAAACTTTTAACTTCACAAAAAAACATGGCTGATTGCAAGCGTACATGATGCCAAATAAACATGAGAGGCAGTACTCACGCTTTTATGGTTCCAGGTTATGGCAACGAGTACGGTCGATGCTTAATGACTGCAATGTAAGGTTCATATATTTATAACTTTAGATGCACATCTTATCGCTTCTGACAGCTGGGTGATGCCATGAGATCAAACTGCCTAAATATTTCGTTTTTAATTTTCTCAATTATTTTACTTATTATGCGCACATTATTCAGTAGGCCAACTGTGAATTTTGCATTTTGAAAATGCTAATATTTGAGAGAAAAAAGTTATAAACGATATCAAGGCAGAGGCAGCATTTTCACGCTGAGCTCAATTTCGCTAATTTGCCATGAAGTAATTATCTAGATATGAAAGCATGATGTGTAAAATATTTGTGCTAAATGTGCAGGTGAGAAGGAATATGTGGGCTTATTTTCGCTATTTTGAGGAAGTTGCCGCTTGCTGGAAAAAATTTCGAAAACGACACAAGTCTCAAACGACGTTATTTTCATTTTTTTCTCCACAAGTATATAACTCGTATATTTCATATTTGCACAATTAATAACCATTGAGGTGCTAAAAAGTACAGCAGCTTTCATCATTACATAAAATTGGGAAGTGCAAGAAGTATTGCCGTAAATCTGGCATTTTTGAATACAGTAGTGTTTTTCAAAAATCAAAGGAAAAAACACCCCATCACTAATTTTTCTTAAAAATCATGAAACAAGCCTCTAGATGGAAAAAAAGTGTATGAAAGTACGTGTTGCATTATTTTGTTTCCAACAATGTTATCCACGCTCAAAATTGTAGTTCTTGAGCATACCCAGAGCGCCTAAATGAGGGGGACGGAAGCAGCAAACGCTCTTCGCTGCTCTAAATTTTCCCCATATCCCAAGACATACCTTTTTCATCAAGAGAGAGCGTACCTAATACTTTTTGTGGATTGACACCGATCTGTAACATAAACAGAATTCAGTAGCACTGCTATCGCTGAGTGCAGGTAAAAAAAAGATCTAAATGTAATTTTCTGACTGCACAGTGCCCCTATAAGGTTGTCTTTCATTACAAAAAAGCCAACTAAACAGTAGAAATGAACGCGGAAGTAAACAGCATCATTTCAAAGTCAATGTTTTTTTAAAAAAACATCCCAATATGTGCTTGCCAGAGGTGCTCTACAAATCCACATTCTGTACTATAGCTTTTACTATAGGCATTTTGGAGGCTCTGTGATAAGGAAAAGTTTAAAGAAAATTGTACATAAGTTGAACGAATGCCTACTACAGCATAGCTATCACCAATCTAGGATATACCAGCATAGCCAATCCAAATAAATTAACAGCGGCTAAAAAAGAAACCCAAATGTATTTTTAAATCTAACTCGAATTAGAAAAGAAAATTAGCTGCAGTATGCGCGCAGTCAAACGACAAAACAAAGGGCCTGGGGACACACACAGCTTCATAGGTGCACTGTGCAGCAATATAATTGCATACAAAACTTTTCTTTAGATGCATTCCTATAAGCTGCACTCCCAGTTGTTACCTGCACCCGGCCATAACGGCACTACCGAATCCTTCTTATATCACAGATCAGTGTCTGTCCTCAAAAAGTATTAGGTATGCTCTCTCTTGATGGAAAAGGTCTCAGTGTTGGGATCTGGAGAAAATTTAGAGCAGCGGAGGGCGTGTTTGCAGCTTCTGTCCCCTTATTTGGGCGCTCCTGCTGACGCTAAAAAATTGCAAGTTTGAGCTAGGATAACATTGTTGGAAACAAAAAAATGCAACATGTTCTTTCATACAATTTTTTTTCACCTCCTTTTCCAGACTTATTTCCAGAGTTTTAAGAAAAATTGGGGATGCAGTTTTTTGTTGAAAACATTTTTGAAAAACACTACTATGTTCAGAAATGCGAAATTTAGGGCAATATTTCTTGCACTTTCCTATATTATATAACAATGAAAGCCAGTACACCGCTTTAGCACCTCAATGTTTATCTATTGTACAAATTTGAAGGAAACGTGCTTAATATTTGTGCGAAAAAAATTCCTGAAAATAGTCTCGTTTTGAGACGTCTCATTTTCGAAATATTTTCCAGCAAACAACTTCCTCAAAAATGCGGAAATAAGCCTGACATATTATTTCTCACCTGTAAATTTAGCACAAGAAATATATCCACCATAGCTTTCACATCTAGATTCTTAAGTCATAACAATATTGCGAAAATGAGCTGTGCTTGAAAACGCTGCCTCTGCCACGGCGTCGTTTATAATTTTTTTCTTCTGAAATATTAGCACTTTCACAAAACGAAATTCACTGTTGGCCTACTGAATCAAGAAAACTTAAAATATGAAATATTTAGGCAGATTGATCTTGCGTGGAATCACCCAGCTTCGTCTTGATAACTGCGGGTAAGACGGGATGAGAAATATTCATTTTTGCTCGCAGCGCAACAAGAACGGGGCACGAGACGAAAGACAAACACAAACAAGCGCTGACTATTCACTGGTTTTTTATTGAAGAACAAAAGGCGTACATATATACATTATCCGAGAGGGAATTGAGTTATCTGACCTCCCACGTGCCTTCCAGATAACTTTTGTTGTCTTGATAAGTCTTTCATAGTCTGTATATATACGCATTTCATGGTTTGGTTTACGGGGGTTTAACGTCCTAAAGCGACTCAAGCTATGAGACGCCGTAGTGAAAGCCCCCGGGAATTTCGACCACCTGGGGTCCTTTAACGTGCACTCGCATCGCACAGTACACGGGCCTCTAGAATTTCGCCTCCACCAAAATTCTGCCGCCGCGGCCGGGATCGAACCCGCCTCTTTCGGGCCAGCGGCCGAGTGACATAACCCCTCAGCCACCGCGGCGGCATTATACGCATTTCGTTCAATAAAAAAATACTGTTGATAGTCAGCGCATATTTGGGTTTTTCTTTAGCCCCGTGACCCGTTCTTGTTGCGCTGTGAGCTAAAATGATGAATACTTACCAACTCGCCCAAATTTCCGCCTTGCTGAACGGGACGAGAAAGACGGAGGCGCTCGTGTTGTCCATCTTAAGCGCTGTTTTCAAGAGGAACTCATGTCAACAAGCCCAACTTCCTACGCTTGTGCATGCACTGCTTGATGACTTACATGTATCGACGCAGTCAAGATGGAAGCAACTCTCCACTCTTCTCGCGTGCTCGATCCGCCCTCGCTGGTGGCCTCACGAAGTCGCACACGCCGAGTCGTTGCAACCCAAATCCGTCTTCGTAGGAAGCATCCTGAACTGAACACGTTCGCCACAGAGGGAACAGTGGAAAAAGACACGATAGCACTCGAAGCAGCTACAGGCAGCAGACAAACGTCCGTGCAAACGCCGAATTGTGCCCAACATCCTAACGTACCGCGGCTACCGCGGCCATGCAGGCCATGCCGCCGGCAAAGATTGCCTTCGGCTTCGGCTTCGGCTTCCAATGCCGCCAAAATCCAACTTCTGCGGTCTCGTGACGAACAAAATTTTTATTTTCTTCCTTTTTTTCTAGCAGTGCCCGCAGCTGTCCGTGCGCACGTGGCGAAAGAAAAAGAGAGAAGGAAACGCGTTTCGGGCCGGCATGCCGGGTTGTTTTCAAGGCCATGTCGGCACGTCGGCGCTCCCTCCCAGCAGTCTTTGCACTGGGGTAGAAAGGAACGGCGCCAAATATACCTACTTATTTTGTGTGTGTGATTTAGTAAATTCCGCCAGCAACTGAGCACAGGCCCTTGGCTGCCTTCGCGTCAGATGTCGACATTATTTTGCCACGACGGCTAGATTTTTTAAATTGTCCCTAATTCGAGTCGTCCATATCAACGGGGGTCGTATAAACCAATCACGACTTGTTTTCTTCATATGTTTCGGCTGAATTGTATTTTTCAGGTAAACGCAGCTTTACTCAAACCACGTGGCTGACTTAACCATGCTTACGTGTTTCGTAGAGACTCAAGCAGCTCCGGTCTTGTTTTTTTTTTGGGGGGGGGGGGTGTTAAGGGTCAGCGTGCGTGTGCTGTGTGTGTGCCTGAAAAAGAAAAAAAAAACAATTGCTTGCAAGCCCCCTTCAAACCGAAATACTGGCACCGAGGTTGCTCCGAAAGAAAATTGTTTTTGTGGGGTATTTAACGTCCCAAAGCGACTCAGGCTTTGAGGGATGCCGTAGTGAAGGGCTCCGGAAATTTCGACCACCTGGGGTTCTTTTACGTGCACTGACATCGCACAGCACACGTGCCTCTAGAATTTCGCCTCCATCCAAATTCGACCGTCGTGGCCGGGATTGAACCCGCGTCTTTCGGGCCGGTAGCCGAGCGCCATAACCACTCAGCCACCGCGGCGGCTGCCTCCGAAAGAAAAGGTTGCACTTCCGTTGCGCAACACCCACAGGACAAGAATAGGAAGTCCGCGTTTGTTTTGCGACACAGGCGGAGGCATAGTCCCGAGAGAATGTTCAGACCGAGGCGCACGCGGCTAAGCATGTGGATGCGCCTCAAGCATGTCAAATGGGTCCTAGCACTGAACGCCAAAGGGAGAGAAAAAGTACCCGAAATGTAGCCAAATGTGAAAATGACATGAATCACGAAAATAGCCCAAAGTAATTTTTTTTTAATCAGCACAACAAAATAATCACGAACAGGAGGGCTCCCATAACTGGTTCCTAGAGCTTCTAGCGCTCATTTTGTATTTCCGTTTTCTTCTGAAAACCGCAGTCTCCTTCATTTTCTTCATTTCGGTGTGGAAAGCGGACCATTTCGGTCCATGCGCTTTGCTGCTGCGATGGGATTCCCTCCTATATTAATTTATCACTCTTCCTCCGTCTCCTACCTTTCTTTTCTTCAAACTGCCCCTGTGCAACGGTGAACTGCTTTTGTTGTTTTTGAACAATTGAGCGATGCTGGTGGCTTGGTACTACTTCTAGAAAAGCAGCGGCTTGATGTCATATGAGCAATTACAGTGAAAGAAAATTTCAGCGACAATTTTATTACTGCAAAACGCAAGCATACTCCCTCCTCCCCCCCCCCCACCCTCGAAACACTTATGTACAGAACATACAGTCGGGGACCAAAGTCTGGAGACCATGTGTTTCTGAAACGAAACCGATATTTCTATTATTAGCCACCGGCTGGAGACCGCACCTAATTGTGGAGATGAAAGAACAAAATTTTGACATTCACCTCCACAAGTGTGGTCTCCAGCCGCCGGCTAATAGCAGAGCTATTGGCTTCGTTTGAGGAACATGTGGTCTCCAGACTTTTGTCCCCGACTGAACATCTACAAAAGGAACATGGACCAGAAAACGAGAAACACAGGTAAAACGCAATTACAACAACTGCAGTTGAATTGCAGAGCCATAGGGGGCCCGAGGTTCTAAAGCAAATAACGCAACGCTTATAGCACTGATCACGTGGGCGAGTGAAACTGCGTGGAAGCTAGCTAGCTTCTATGTCCTTTCTAACTAGCTCGAGTCTAACTTAAGTTAGTTCTTCAGTTTATTTCGCATATTAGCCTGCCATATGCTTGAATAATCTAACACGGCTTAAGCTATCTGCCACCGTTCTGTTTTGTGACAAAAGTAGCAAATAGATTTTTTTGGTGTAGTTGCGATCGTTTCAGTAAATGAAGTTCGGTTCGATATCCAAATTCTATGATATATATGTGATTCGACGAAACGATGTCCAAGGTATACTTCCGGAATTTACTGGCGCTACAAAGCCACGGTCGGAACTGGCTTTTAACTCTCCACCAGGAGAAAACTACCAATCTGCGCTATTAACAGCTTCAGCTTTGCACCATTAACCTACGATGTTCACAGCGTGCTCCGGCCAATAAAGATAGCAGCGCCAGGGAATTGGCCTAAATATTGCCATTTTCAGACATTATACTATATAGCTGCGTAATAAAAATACGTGTAGAAAAGTGCTCATCATTTTTAAGTACACTGAAATATATCATTTAAAATAGTACTACGTGACGGTCTGGCTCATCGTTGCTGAAAAAGGTTTTCGATATATTTTTATGTGAAATTAGTTATCGCCCAGCATATTGCAGAGGGCGCCTGGAAGCTGGTTGCGTGTGCCGAAGTTGGGAGAGGTGCTGCTGCGTTAAAGTTGATTCCATGTTATTTCATGGCTTGTGCTTCATCTGGGGAAATGCATGTGGGGATTCGAGAAATGGTGTTTAAAACGCTGTTTTAAATACAAAGATATCAGCCCGAAATTTTATGCAGTTAAAAAACGCACCCGGGGGCTTGCACGTAATAACACTGCCATTACTGGAAACGGTCCGTGCGTGTTTGAACGTGATATAATGGTGCCTAGGGAGTCCGTCTCGATTCCGACTGCCTTGCTTCAGAAGAGTGCACCAATGTTACGCGTGACGAACCACAAAGCGTTCTCAGAGTGAAGGTTTGACGCAGCTATGCTAAAAAAAATGCGTGGCTGTTCTAACCAGCTGCATGCCATTGTGCAGAACCTGAAAGTATGCATAGCGGATACCGTATGTCTTGTAAAGGTGCCCAGATTGCCGCGTTAATTAAAACACTCAAATGGACATCTTTGTTTTCCACATTTCAATTTGAAGCCTTTTCGTTAACGTTGAAGTTTTTGATCGATGTGTGGCAAGATTTTTTTCAGGTCTGGACATAACCTTAGAGTGCCTGTCAGTGCTCTCTATCTCCCTCATTCATATTCTCCTAGCGATTTCATGCCTGTGGTCCGGACCTGCGGCCGTGCAACTATTTTGCGATTCCCGGTCAGTTGATAATAACTTTTATTCTCATCTAGTTTTGCTCCGAACCTTCTGTGCTCATTGCTTATACTGGCGTTACACCATGGCCCATTCTTCCCTAGACCCTGAGTTATGTCCTCGGCAAATCGGAGGCTACCCAATGTCACGATTGAGCTCTATCTCCTGCCCTTATCCGAATCCATCGCTCTGAAGGCATCTCGCAAACGCGATGGACAGCAACGAAAAAAATTGCGTCTCGTTGATTTACTATTAATTTGTGTTCACCACTTTTATAAAAATAAAGCAGTTTCAACGAGGGCCAGCTCTGTTGAACTAAGCTTTGATACGCTTGAACAGCGTCTCCATGTGTTGGTGACGCTCTCGTGATGTAGTTCCTTGTAAAGTGGTTTCCATTGACATCAGCTTGGACGAGATTATGAAAAGCAAGAAAATATGTTTCAATATTAGCAGAAGTAACCGTTACAAGAATACAGGTGTTAACAAAACCAAAAGCAGTATTACATGTGAAAAAAAAAGCCTTATTTTGTTTCTCTAAGAAGCCGTGACGTCACAGGAGTCATTTTTGGTCGCACAGGCTACCTTCTGCTGCGTACGCGGAAAAAGTTGGCGATAAGCGGATTACGGAAAACGTATTGCCTTTCACCACCATAATCTAGCCCAGAGGTGGCTACAGAATTCGTTTATGGTTTATAGGTGTTTAAAATCCCAAAGCGACTCAGGCTATGAGAGACGCCGTAGTGAAGGGCTCCGGAAATTTCGACCACCTGGGGTTCTTTAACGTGCACTGACATGGCACAGTAAACGGGCCTCTAGAATTTCGCCTCCATCGAAATTCGACCGCCGCGGCTGGGTTCGAACCCACGTCTTTCGGGCCAGCAGTCGAGCGCCATAAGCACTCAGCCACCGCGTCGGCTGCTAATGCAGAAAATAAGTGCATGGTTGGTTGAATGGCAGCACAGGTGGGTCCTCCTGCAGGTGTTTGGTCATTCTGCAGAGAGCGGGTGGGGGGAGGGGGGAGGCGATAGGCTGACGACTTAAGCCTCGGCTGCTGGGATCACACCACAAATACTTTCCGTGTCTGAAAAACCGCGAAACGCACTCGACGATTAGTACCTGGCAGACTGGAAACAACTATTGAGAGTCAGAATAAATGACGGTCTGGTTTGCGAATAGAACGGACTGTGGAAACAGGTGTCGTCGAGGGGCCCCAGGTGGGTAACCCCGAGTTAGGTGCTCCTGTCTCGGCCGGTGGGAGCCCTTCGCGTTTGGCGGGTGGTCGAGCATCCCGTCAGTGGGGGCTGCCCCATTGGGCAATCTTGACACCCTACCCGCCCTGGCCAGGCAGGCAAGCAACGGAGTTTAGATAATTGCAGGATCAGAGTCAAGAACTCGCTGTCACCATTCCCATTCAAATTCCCCATTCCCATTACTCGTTACCTGACAACCATTCATCCCATCCGTTTAGCCCACCCTCGCCGCTACTTCCCAGGGGAAATCAGAGGAGTCTCCCCTGGCCCACTCCTCCGGCGGCGGGTCGCTACAGTAGCTTTCCCCTATTTTATTCTCCTTTTTCCCACCAACAGGAGGTATAATTATCAATGCCCGCGGGCCTCTTCTCTTATGTTGTAAATGGATTAAGCCTGTTTTTCGTAATGGTGGTGGTGCAGGCAGGGGCTTATCTTTTATTCTTTAGGTCACCCCAACTTAATAAATGGCGTTCTGCGTAGTTGAGATCTGCTCAAGGAGAGGAGGAGGCCGAAGAGGTGATACCAGCGGTGCAGCCCTTTATCGCTTTCCTCACGATGCTGATCAACGACAGGCATGTACTGACTTCGTATGCCGTGCCGAATGGCCGCATTCGATGCCTGAAAAATACAGTCTAATTTCTTCAATTCCCTTTGCACAAGACTGTTAAAAACGGAGTACAACATGTCGTGCCAAGGTCGGGTGGACAGGACGGATGCATCTGAAGTCTGGTGCATTGCCCACTATACACCCAGCAGACAACGTCGTTGCTCCTTGTAGGAGCTGTGCAATAGTGCCGAAAGATCTGAGGATAGACATTTGTTCTGTAATGAAGGAGACAACAGTGCGCCACCATAGACGACGATGAAGAGGTGCGGCCGGCCTCGGCGACCGGTTGCCGCGCGCGTTGAAGAGCTCGAGCTCGCTCTGGATGTCTGTTCTAGTGCCGCTGCTGCTGTGTCAGTTTGTGCAACGGTTACGCCACCAGCCCTTTCAGCTCTACAATAAACCGCCCTTCACTTGGTGAAGGTTCGATTCCACGTCTTCGTACCACCCTGGACTTCCGAAAACTCACGCTACCGACCCCCCCCCCCCACCCTATGCCCGCTCAGCCCGGAGCCAACCACCAAGCCGTGCAGGTGGGCTCCCCCGTCATCTGCTCCGGTGCCATCCCGCAACGAGACCCCTTCGTTTTCAACGGGCACTGCGATCAAGATGTGAAATACTGGCTGGTCTCGTACGAACGAATGAGCCACCATAACAACTGGGACGACCGCATGAATCTCAACAACGCCATATTTTATCTCAGCGACATCGCGGACCTCTGGTTTCGGAACCACGAGGCTGATATTCCAAACTGGGCTAATTTCAAGACGGTGTTTGCAGAAGTTTTTCGCCGTCCCGCAGTACGGAAACTTCGCGCTGAGCAATGTTTGCGCGTTCGTGCTGAGACTGCGGTTGAGAGCTTCCCCGCCTACATCGAAGATGTGGTCGATCTCTGCAAACGTGTCGACCCGTCTCTGCCTGAGGCCGACAAGATCAAGCATATTATGAAGGAAATTGACGACGACGCTTTCCATATGATGGCGGCGAAAAGTCCAACTACCATCGCTTCCATGTACAACCTCTGCCAGGGATATGATGGGTTGCGCAGGCTATGCCTTGGCGCTCGTCGCTCAACCGTCGGGCCTCGCGAGTCCATCCCGGTCAAAACGCACGACAGAATTTTTTGTCGCGCATCTGTCGAGCGACAAAATTTTGTGTCGCAAGACAAGCTGTCTTGTCGTGTATTGTGTCATGCGACAAGGTTCAAGTCGTGGGTTCTTTCGCGCGACAAAGTTGTTTGTAGTAGGTTTTGCCGCACGACAGATATCTTTTATGCATTTCGTTGTGCGAAGGTCCCTGTCACTGCATTTGTCGCCCGACGGTTTCTGTCGCAGGTACTGTCGTGCGACAGAGGGAGACGTGGCGCGCGACAGAGATTGCGTGCCATAGCAAAGTTGCCTGTCGTGGGTTCAGTCACGCGAACGACTTCGAGCGCGCCTCGTTTCACACGACATAAGTACTTGCCGTGCGGCCTGTCGTGTGACACAACAGCTTGTCGTGGGATATGCCGCGCGACAGATACCTGTCGTGGATTGAGCCGCGCGATAGATACAAATCAAGGGATGTGTCATACGACAGATTCGTGGTGAGGGTAATTGTTTTACTGCAGAACTCTAGAAATACTGTGGTGCTATCGTGTGACAGCGATATGATAAAATTGACCAAAGATGCTTCAAAGCGCGTTCACTAGTGGCGAGTCCCGAAGAGGATGTGAGGTGCTCTGGTTTGTTGGTGATGGCCACCGAGCAAATTGAAGTGATCATTCACATTGGCGAATCGAGTTTTCAACTCGCTTCTCGCGACCTGGCTCTCTCACCGAATGAGAATTGGCTTAGAGGAGAGGCACTGCTCGAGCACCCACTTAATTTCCTTCTGTTCCCACTTGACAGTGTGACAAAATTAGTGCATGCTCAAGAGTAGAATGTGGCTTTGAAAGCCTAGAAAGCTGTAATGCACAAGCTACGAAGCCATCGGTGTCTGCGTATCCGCACGTGCTTGTGGTGGCGGCTTGAAGCCAGCCACGACAGCGTCTGCACACCAATCTGCATGCGCAAGTCGAATGGCGCTACTGAAAGTCAGTGTCCCCTTGGTTTCTGTGACATGTTCAAGCCATGTAACATAATGTACCGCTAATACTGCATGCGCAAAAAAGACCAAGGACACTTATACGCGTGTCGTGGAAAAGAATGTCGTTAATCGTAAATCAGTAAAAATTACTCGCCATAATGAACCGGCTACACAAAGGCAGAATGTATGTATATGCGCGCAGTTTTCTGTATAAATGTTCAAAGCAACCCCGATATCGTTCTTCAGCGTTTCCGTTTTAAGAGCGTCAGCTCCTCCTACTTAAGTTTGTCAAGGACACGTCTGTATGCAGGGAACTTCAAATGGGCCAAGACAGTTACCACACTATATCACATAGCAACAGCGGGCGCGTAGGGTATGCGATCAGCAGTCGCTTGCGATCAGGTAGCAGCTCAGCAACGCAATTGCTCACACCTGCAAGGGCGACCTTTGGGCCTCCTCGTTTGATTCTCGGTCGGAATGCGAATAAAGTCTTGGGACTGACGCCAATCGCGCGCTTTCAAGAGTTTCCGCCTGATTTCACACAGTCTAGCTCCTGTGCACCCGCGCTCGGTCCTCTAAACTGCTGTGGTCCCAGTGTGACTGTGTGCTATGACAATCTGAGCGAACAGCAGGATGTCTGGGGGTTTTGATGTGCACCACGGCCATACAGTTAAACGCCATGATAACGTACGGGCGCCCTTCTCGGGCATGCCGGCCTACCAGCGTCAGAAAAATGCGACATTAATGTTTGTTCAAGTCCATACTAAGCCGTCGGATGGATTATCGTTGGCCAATATCGAGTAGTTGGTAGAAGCGGTAACAGGAATACAAAAAAATGTCTTCCCACAGCGCCTTTAATTGCTGCTGCTCAATCGCGGCTCTCCTGGCCTCAGCTAGCTTCGCTTCTGAAGGTGCCGCGGAAACCGAGCATACTTTGTTTTACTATGAGACGACGTTCACAGTAAAACGATGACGAGAGCAGCACCTCAGCGCTAGCCAGTTTCGAAGTGCACTCAGCTGCTGCATCGACGTGAAACCGGCTAGGCTTAGCGACGACTAGGGCAGCCAGGGGGTAGCGCGTAGTTCATAGCCCAGCGCGCCCGCGGGCGGCGTCGTTCCCGAAACCTCGCCTCGCTCACTCCGGCTGGCTCACTGATTGGCTCAACAGCTTGTGACTTTCACTCGGAAGGCTGGAAAATCGAGTAGCGAGCGACTGGCCTGCGACTGAGCGATACTTTGTGCCCACGTTTTCAGTACTGGTGAACTTTTAACGCCCATATGATTGGATTATCGGCTGCGTTGCGGCGAGACTTAGTTAAGACCGTCCGTGGCGCAAATGTCACCGTTTGTGATGCACAGGCTGAGAAATTCAATTCCAGTACGTGCCAAAACAGCTCGTATTTATCGTAACGTTACGAACTCGAAAACATAGATGATTCGATGCGCTAGTGGGCTCTTGCTTTTGAAACTACACGCGATCAGGATGCGGCGAGTGCTAGCCGCGGTTGCATATTAGCTAAAGTGTGACGCAAGTATCGCCGTAGTTTCGTGACGTAGTTGATACCAAAGCAATCCGCTTGTACTGGTCACAGATTAAGCTGTTAAGTTTCATGATCTCTGGTGAGCGTGCCAGTGTCGCGCAAATTAATGCGTCGCAGCTGCCTCTCCATCGTGCCAATTGCGTTCAACTTATCGATGATATTCGCCAGCTTGAGATACGGCACATTTCTTCGCTGTTTTTGTCGCAACTTAGTGATTTTATCTGGCATCAAACGAAATTGCATTCCGTCAACAGCGTCGTCTACTCCGTCGTCTGCTAGGGCGTCCGGGTCACTTCAGGGGATCACAGGATCGCCGCTTCTACAAACGACATGCCAGAAAAAGTAACTGAAAACGCTTTATTATTCATGAATAATGTGAAAATAATTTTAAAAATGCAATATCTTTCTTGTGAAAATATTATAAATATTTTTGGTTTAAAAACAAACTTCTTTGTCGGTTGCAATTTTTCAACGACGCGAAAGCCCAGCCGTCCGCGCCATTGCAGCGCAAATGACGAGTCGCGTTTTGTATTATTTGCCTCTTTGAGGAATTGCTTGAGTGCTTGTACGGCGCACACGTATGACGAACTCATTCAATAGGAAGGTGAGCAGGTGTGTGTTTTGGAAGCCAAAGACCAGAATTACGGCGTATCAACATTGGCGAGTTGAAACAGGTAAGCCACGAAGAAAGACAGTGCTGCGACGTCTTGTCATTTGTGAAGGGAACGAAGACTCCTGCGCGGTTTTACTAAGCCTGGATGAACCGGTGAGTCCCGCTCTGCATTTCTTTGCTAATGATCTGTATTCACACGCGCTATTTTTATGCGGCTATGTATAGATGTGTGTGGAGGCAGTCTGCATGCGGTTGCCGCAACTATAATGCAGCGCCAAAAAAGCAGGGCATATATCCTGCATGACAAGTGTTGTTCTCATTGTCTTTATGTGCGTTTAGTACTCGCGTGCCGTGGCAAATAAAAATGGCACCAGATATCACAACATAGTTACGCTTTCGCTTGCTAGCGCTTCGACACTCAGTGCAAAAGCATGGATTTGCACTGCGTAGAAGACGATGAGTGAGAAGTGCCGCGCGGCGGAGCGCTCACGCTAGGTCAGCTGCGATCAGACAAAGCACTGTTTTGCTCAAGGTTGGTACTTATATTATTACTGCTTGTGCCTTAATATTCGTCATACTAAAATATTCGAAGACAGTGATCGCATGCGATAGGCTGGTGCATTTTCCTCGCCTTGTCATTTGTAAACTTACCTGTGCTTTCCCTGTGGAAGAGGATTTGAAGCAGCATTATGTCAAAGTTAGGTCAATCTTGCGTCTCCTGAGCTGTAAGCATCGATGCTTCCTCTCCTTCTGAGCACTGCGAGCTGTCGGGGATGCAACTGCACACTTATTTAGGATTTCTACCTTTTTGCTATATCTCTCGCTTGTACGGCCCGCATTGAAGTCGTTCACCATTGTCGATTATTTTTTGTTACTTATTTCCACCTTGTTATTTATTCTTGGTTGTGTGCGATCAGCTGTGCTGCCGGCGATTCTCCGAGCTCGGAACTCTTCCCAGGTACGGGATCCTGCCCACAGACCTCCATTCCCAGCACTCACGAGTGTTCTTTTGTTTTTTGTTTCTTTTGCCTTTTCTTGCATTGCCAGTCGACATATTTGTAGTTTTTAATTGTATGTAGATTTGCTAAATGCGCTACCAATATGTTTATGATGCTAAGCTGTGCTGTGAGATATCAAGCCTTTTGCTATTGAAGGCATGCTTTTTTCGATTCTGCCTTCTCATTTAACCAAGGCAGACTGGTTGCAACTTTCAATTTAATTCCTAGACATTGGTGCAAGGCACCATGATAGGAATTAATAAAAACCTCCACATCCTATATTCAAATTTGTGTGCAGTATTTCAGCCAGCTCATCTTTCAGCGTGGTTAAAAGAGTTACTGTGACTCTTCTCAAAGAATGTATATGGGGTGCATTACATAAAATCTGTTCAATTCTTTTGTCATGGTCTATCTAGCACATTGGTTTTTTATTTACTTATATTACGTCTAATTATAGTTTTTAAAGCATTAGACGATTTCCTCTCTTGTCATTCATGACATGACTACAGCCACTGACAGCTGTTGCTCTGGATGCATTTATTTGCAGTTGCTAGCTGCCAGCATCTATTGGGCCATGCGTGCTTCCTGCCTTTGGCTGTGTCATCCCCTCTGATCCGCTCATGGCAGTTATTCTTTTTCATTGACGCATATCTTAGCTGGCTTTTAAGAAAAATATTTAAAACAGGCTTGCAGCTAGGTTTAGAAATGCATGCAAACTCTACATGCACTTTACAGCAGTACCTCAGCTTATAATTACGAGAACAGTAGACTTGTACAAAATATAGTCGCTGGTGTAGCTCTTGACGCAGGTGCTGTTAGCATATATGTGCCTTGTCATTGCACACCTGTTGCCTGGTATGCAAATGTGTCCTCGAAAAGGACTTTTATGTTCATTTATCCGTTTAAAAATATTGTGCTCTACAATGATGGTTTATCAGTATTTCTGACACAGTGACCAAATTGTCAGTCAGTAATGCAACATTGCACGATGACACCAATCCTTGATGGCATAGCATCCTTGCAATGCACTGGGCAAGGTGCTGTCAGCACGTATTTATTGCTGGTTTATTGCCATAGCTTATGGTCAAACTGCACAGTTTGTACATCTATCTTCTTAAAGCTGCAACCTTGAAAAATTTCAAATTAGTTGAAGGAAATGTAACAGTAACTGTCTCACATTTTGGTGGCCACCTGAACCGTGATATAAGGCAGGGCTGACAAACTTGTTAAATGCCCTTCTTTAGTTAAACATACCTCAAAATTAACACATTTGGTGCAAAACAAACGTGGGACTTGCACGTTCACGACCACCCTCATGTGAGTAAAACAAAGTGCCAATGTTGCCGTACTTTAGAGCTTTGTTCTTAAAAGCGCAGCTGACTGCTGCTCAAAGTTGACAGCAAAAATATGTCTACTTTTCCTCCTGTGCAGTGCGCGCTTCTGGTGCCATTTGCAATGGTGATTGATGTTGAGTCGCATGATGTGCAGTCCCTTCCTGGAGTTAGTGATTTTTGTCTGTCGTGTGAATGTGCCGTTAAAATTAGTGCAGAGCAATGGTTCTCCAGGTTATCTTAAGTAACTGTATCCTGTGCCACATGCTACCACTCTTTTTTCTCAAATTTCCTAATCTCATTTAGCCATCTGATTGCCACCCATTCATGCATTCACCTACTCTTGGAATCCTCTTAGTGTTTTAGTGTGGTATTGCTTATATCTTCTCTGCATTACACATGCATTGCCCTTCCTCTTTTTTCGATTTAGTCAAGATATCTCTGTTCCTGATTCTTGCGTGAGCATAAGAGGCGACTCAAGTGCACCATCTGGGCTTGTGATGCAATGTGTAGGCCCTTCGTTTTTGGGTAAAACCTGTTTTCTCCCTACTGTTGCACCCAAAAAGATTCTTAAAGATTAGTTTCAACCCAATTTCTGTGCAAATGTGCCTGTAAGGAAGTGTGGTTTGAAGGTGCACATGCCGAAGAACTGCTGGAGTGTAGTGGATGTCACATATTTCTTCTGACAGATTTTTAAAACAATTGTGGTATTTTATTTCCCTTTTAATGCTTGTTGTTTGTCGGTTGCTTATAATTGTTAGATAAATTGAAAACTGCATGTACTGACTGGTATTTCATTGCAATAATTACACCCATAATTATGAAGCTGTGCTGGAAGGTAGGTGTGCATTTAGTATGCGTGCTTTGAATTTCAGTGATTGTTTGCGCAATTCAAAATGGGGGACAGGTCTGCTGTGCGAGTTTTTTGAAATGGAGTGAAAGTAACTGGAGCAGCATTTGTTACTGTGTCACCCACCCAAAAGTTCTCCCACAGGACCACTGAGCTTCTGAATACCTATCGCTTAAAGCTCGAAGCTCTGGTTGCCCTTTCCGAGGTTTTCTGCATTAACCAGTGCAAGCCCAAGGGCTCAGAGCTAACAAGCTTTTGAAATCATAGAGCTATACACAGTAGTGCGGGGACCGTTCAGCAAGTCAGTGTGAATTAGGTCGCGATAAACGTGGTTTACTGTAGAAAGCTAGTGTGCAAAAATAGTTGCGCTCACAGAAACCGCTGTTTTTTTTCTTAGTCGGTCATTGAAAGAAGGCAATGCATTGTTACGTTTCGCCTACGACGCGCTGTATAGCCGGCGCGGATGCAACGGACGCCGGGGCTTCGTTCAAAGTGGCGGACTTTTTGGCCCTTTCAGCGCTGCCGCAACGCCTCCCGCCAAGCGCGTCCAGGCAGGTTTCAATGCCACGTGTCTTCGTGTGTGCGTGTGTGTGTGCATGTTGGTGCCCACGCTTGTCAAAGCGCGGCAGCTGGGGAGAGGAGTTCCGCAACTTGGAGGCGAGGAGGTCTGACCGGCGCCGGCCCGGCGGACGCGTCACGTCACGTCTCAACGTGTCCCTACGTCGCTGTCTCGTGCGCCTCATCCCGAGCCGTTCCTTCTTGCCCTCGACTCTGAGGGTATAAAGGCAGCTGCCCCGAACGCCAAAGAGAGGCTTCGATTTCTTCCGTCGAGTAACGTGGTCGCCCTGACCGGCTGCTCTTTTGCGATGCTAGAATAAACAAGTTGTTCTGTTGGCAGTCGACTCATCCTTTGCCAGGACCTTCGGATGTTTCCAGCTGTGCCCCAGGCCGCCAGGCCAACGCTACCCTTGGGGCTTGCGACCCATTTGCAACAACTGGTTGCCAGCGGTGAGATCGCGACAACGGAGGCCAGCAGCGAAGATATGCGGTCAACTGTATGCTGAGCAGCACAACGACCATCCGGGAGCAGTGTAATGAGCCCTGTGTGATGACTGGTTGCCTGCAGCGGAACGACTGCGCTGCATTCTTGGCTGCGAGGTTTGGTGAGTGCGGGACTTTCTTCTTCTGAGTTTTGCCAGGCTTTTGTTAGTGTCAGAAACAGAGCTGGTAATTGTGGTTGTCGTTGCTGCCGGGTTAGTTTGCGGCTAGACAATAGTAGGCAGTAGAGAAAGCAGCATTCGGAGCAGCCATGGATTTGAAGTCGTTGCGCAAACCGAAATTTCTGGAGCTTGCAAAAGAGTTGGGGCTGGATGTCTCAGACAAACTCAGAAAATCAGAACTGCTAAGGGCTATTCTTGAGTTGGAGGCTGAGGATGACGAGCTGTCGGAATGCCTTGAGACCATTGAGGAGAGGGCAAAATGACAGGAGCGCGAACGTAAAGAGCAAAAAGAGAAACGCGAGCGCGAACGTAAAGAGCAAAAAGAGAAAGACGAGCGCGAACGTAAAGAGCAAAAAGAGAAAGACGAGAGCGAACGTAAAGAGCAAAAAGAGAAAGACGAGCGCGAACATAAAGAACAAAAAGATAAAGAGAAAGAAGAGCGCGACCGTCAACACGATTTGGAAATGAAGCGTCTCGAGGTAGAGATGGAACGCGCTCGTAATGGAAGTCAGGCACACGGTGCAGGAAAACGAGTATCCTTCAAAATGACTGACCTGATGCGGCCGTTTAAGCTTGGAGAGGACATTGGTTTGTTCCTGGTTAACTTTGAGCGAACGTGCGAGAAGCAGGGGTTCTCTCGGGAAACGTGGCCACAGAGCTTGCTCACTTTGTTACCCGGCGAGGCGGCCGACGTAGTCGCTCGCTTGAAGAGAGAGGAGGCAGAGGATTTCGACCAAGTGAAATCGAATCTGCTAAAAAAGTACAGGCTGTCAGCGGAGGCGTTCCGTCGGAAGTTTCGGGAAAGTGAAAAAGGCAGAAGTGAGTCATATGCAGAGTTTGCCTACAGGCTTATGCCAAGCATGCAGGAGTGGCTCAAAGAAGAGAAGGCGTTTGGTGACCACGAGAAAATTCTGCAGTGTTTCGGGCTGGAACAGTTTTATAGTCGGTTACCTGAGAACATGCGGTACTGGGTCTTGGATAGGCCAGACGTTAGTACAGTGGCTAAAGCCGCCGAGCTAGCCGAGGAGTTTGTGACGCGTCGGGCTCGCGGAGCTAGGGACGGTCAAAAGGGTGAATTTGGCTCCAAGTCTGGGAGGCCGATGTTCACACCCATGAGAGCAAGGGGGGACACACGTAGTGCGGATGCGAGTGAAAGGAGTCCGACCGAACGTAAGGAGACGGCGGCAGCCGAAGCCGAACGCAGAAAGCGGTTCGAGACGAGGCAAGCGCGCGTGTGTTATACGTGCCAGAAGCCGGGTCACTTTTCGGCGCAGTGTCCAGAAACAAAAACAAAAGTCGTGTTTTTGTCATTATGTAGCACTGACGAGAACATGAAGCTTCTCGAGCCTTACATGCGAGACTTCCTCGTGAACGGGAAAGAGTGCCGAGTGCTTCGTGATTCCGCAGCTACAATGGATGTAGTTCTCCCCTCTTACGTAGAACCCGATATGTTCACGGGCGAGTGCGCATAGATCAAGCAAGCCGTGGAAGCTCATAGCGTGTGTCTGCCCGTAGCAAAACTGCTTATTGAAGGACCTTTCGGAGCAATTGAGATGGAGGCCGCAGTGTCATCTATGCTGCCCCCCCAGTACCCGTACCTATTTTCGAACAGGTCCGATCACATCCTGCGCGAGAAGGGGCTTTTGTTTGGTGAGGCTAGCGTTCAGGCCTTAACCAGATCGAGAGTTCGGGAGCTCGCTGCAAAGGCGGTAGTTGCGGGGCCGACGTTGTCGAACAATGAGAAAGGGTCGGAGGCGCAGCAAGCTGATATTCAGAGCACGTCCGAACTGAATAAAATTGAGCCTGTAGCGTTGAAGGCACCAGGTACTGGAGAGGAAACGCCCGACACGGGATAGTTAGAAGAGCTATCTGCAGATTTGCTCATCGCGCCTACGTCAGATGGACTTAATAGGTTGCTAAAAGTGAGCCGGTCGGCTTTGATAGCCGAGCAAAAAAGGATGGCAGCCTAGAAAACATGCGCTGCAATGTCAAGGTAGGTATCGCCAAGAAAAATGCTCGTTTTGTGGAAAGAGGTGGGGTCCTGTACCGGAAGTACCTAGACCGCAGGGGAGTGGAGTTCGATCAGCTGATCGTGCCTCAGTGCTATCGTCAGGATCTGTTGCGCTTGTCGCATGGCGGTTCGTGGTCCGGACACCTAGGAGTTAAGAAGACTAAGGACCGTCTCTTGCAAGAGTATTATTGGCCAGGGTGTTTTCGTGACGCGGAACACTTTGTGAGGACATGTGACACCTGTCAGCGGGTTGGCAAACAAGGGGACAAATCGAGGGCGCCGTTGAAGTTGGTACCTATCATTACGAAGCCTTTTAGACGGCTCGTTATGGATGCAGTGGGACCTCTGCCGGTAACAGCCACGGGGTACAGACACATTTTGACTGTGATCTGCCCAGCGACAAATTTCCCTGAAGCAGTGCCACTTAAAGAACTCAGCTCAGTTGCGATAGTCAATGCACTACTGTCCATATTTGCGCGAGTTGGTTTTCCTGCGGAAATCCAGTCAGATCAGGGCACTGTGTTTACTAGCGCTTTGACGACAACCTTTCTCGAAAGGTGTGGGGTAAAGCTGTTACACAGCTCAGTGTACCACCCACAGTCGAATTCCGTTGAGAAGCTCCACTCCGTCATGAAGCGCGTGTTGAGAGCACTGTGTTTTAAACAACAAAGTGATTGGGAGCTGTGTCTGCCTGGGGTGATGTTTGCATTAAGGACCGCGCCGCATGCGACGACGGGGTTTTCGCCAGCTGAGTTGGTGTACGGTCGCTCGCTGCGGTCTCCGCTTCGCATGCTTCGAGATTCGTGGGAAGGCAGGGGCGACGACCCAGTCGTGGTCGAGTACGTGCTTAGGCTCCTCGAACGCTTAAGAAGGGCACAGGAGTGGTCAGGTGAAGCAATGGCAAAGGCCCAGCAGAGGGCCAAGGTTTATTATGATCGGACAGCCAGGGCCCGTCGTTTTGAGGTGGGCGATGAGGTAATGTTATTGCGCACATCGCTAAAAAACAAACTCGACGTGCAGTGGGAGGGCCCAGCACGGATTGTTCAAAAACTGTCGGACGTTAACTACGTGGTGAGTCTGCCAAGAAAACGGAAAGCACAGCAAGTTTACCACTGTAATATGCTCAAACCCTATAGACAACGGGAAGCAGTGGTGTGTATGATGGTAAACGTTCCCGAAGAGCTTCCGGTCGAGCTTCTGGGACTAGGCCCAGTGACGAACAGGGAAGACACCGATCAGGTCATTAGTGACTTAATCAGTAAAGCACCGCTGTCGCCTGAGCAGAAAACCGAACAACACCAACTCTTACAAGAGTTTCAAGGTCAGTTCTCTGAGAGGCCTGGTAGGACTTCTGTCCTTACTCATGAAATAGAACTTACCTCCCCAGAGCCAGTTACCTCCCCAGAGCGGGGTGTCACCCCGCCAGCGCGATATTATGGAGGCTGAGGTAAAGAAAATGCTACAGCTCGGTGTTATTGAGGCGGGTGAGAGTGATTATACCTCCCCTTTGATTTTAGTTTAGGTACCTGGCAAGAAACCTCGTCCTTGCGTCGACTACCGCAGGCTTAATTCCATCACTAAGGATCAAATTTATCCGATCCCTAACATCGAGGAGCGCCTTGAGAAAGTTAGTAGCGCTCAGTTTATTTCCACCCTAGATCTTGTCAGGGGTTATTGGCAGGTTCCACTTACAGAAGAGGCCAGTGGGTATGCGGCCAGGCCAACGCTACCCTTGGGGCTTGCGACCCATTTGCAACAGCATGCAAAATTTGATATCTCGCTAATACCTCAATTTTTATCCGGCTGAAGACCAAGAGTTGCATGGAAGTTGCGCAAGCCACCAAGTTGCGTGTATTTTGTGCCAGGGACCTAGAGCAGACTGGGAAATTAGTGGATGGCCAGTGGTATTCACTCAGTAAAGCAATCTTTTTCTGTAAGTACAGTTTTTGGCATGGCATTGCTTAGGGATGCATGCACTAAACTGGCTACTCTGCACCTGCCTATGCTTCAAGAACAATGAAGTACATGAAAAAATTTGACTGCCGAAAAATATTGCCGCTTCTGTTATGTTTCTTCAGGCAAGTATTTTCTATTTAAAGGCTCAGTGTGCTGTGAGAACATTAAAAATTATTATGTGCTAGTTGTGGCTTTTTTCTTCAAATTTCTCCTTCCACATCTATGTTGGCCTGACCTTGTAGCTGTCTGCATGAGATTGGCTGCTATCTACAGTTCGCTTTTTTGTTTCTCTTTTATTGCTTGTCACGTTCTTTGCGTATCAGTGTCATGCAGTTTGGGAAGTATTCTGATCTGATTTCTGCATTGGCCTGAGTGCAAGCTTTTGCATGTGGGGCAGGTTTATGGTGTCCCTTTGTTTGCTTTAACTGCAGTTTGGCCATGAGGTTGTCATTTTTTTATTTTGATACAGTGTCATTCGCTTCATGCATAAATTAATGAAGTAAGCACTATTTTTTGTTATAAATGAACACTCATTATAGCTGTAGCCATTATAAGTGCGCTTGACTCTAAAATGGCTGTCTTCCGGCATTCAGTATTACATCTTAAAACCAGCCGGAAGACAACACAGGAGAAGAGATGAGCACAAGACGAGGCTGGTCTAACAACTGAGAGAGAGAGAGAATGAAAAGGAAACGCAGGAAGGTTAACCAGATGTGAGTCTCCGGCTTGCTACCCCACACTGGGGATGGGGGATAATGGTTAGAAAGATGACAGAGAGGAAAACGCAAAAAAAAGGAACGTGCACACATGGAGACACACACACACAAGGCGTTCCAGTTAAAGTCTTTCACAGAGGCCGGTAGATTGTAAGAAGCGCAAAAGCGCTTGCACGGCCTTCTTCAGCGACGATAGGTCCTTTCGATGTTGTAGAATTCTTTTTTCGGATGGCGGTTGGTCGTCCAGTTGGTCAAGTTCGTGACTAAGGCATGCCCTCTGTGGACTGTACTGCGGGCAGGAGCACAATATATGGCCAATTGATTCTTCATGGCTGTAGTGGTCACAGGTTGGGGTGTCGGTCATCCCTATGCGGAAGGCATAGGCTTTAGTAAAGGCAACACCCAACCAAAGTCGATATAAAAGCGTGGCGTCTCTACGGCGAAGCTGTGATGGCGCTCAAAAACTTAATGTTGGATCAAGTGTGTACAGTCGCGTATTTCGTAAATGTGGCTCATTGCATTGCGACTCGGTGAACTGCCGAGCAAGTAGGCGGAGCTTCCGTGCCGCGTCAGTTCTAGAAAGAGGAATTGGGACGTGGCGCTCCTCAGTATGGGCTGAGCGGGCAGCGTGATCCGCCCTTTCATTGCCGATAATCCCGCAGTGACTTGGAAGCCACTGGAACGTTATTTCATGGCCGGCATCACTTATATGGAGTAACGTCTCTGTAATATGGTAGATTAGTTGTTTGTGCGGTCCGCGTCGTAGAGGTGACAGTAGAGACTGCAGTGCCGCCTTCGAATCGCAGAATATTGTCCATTTGTGTGGCGGTTCATCACCAATGTGATGAAGGGCAGTTAAGAGCGCTGCGAGCTCTGCTGCCGTCGATGTTGTCGCATGGTTCGTCTTAAATTTGATTGTTGTAGCTTTCGCTGGAATGACGATTGCCGCCGCGGAGCTGCTTGGAAGGACAGATCCATCAGTGTAAATATGCGTTTAGTCACGGTAGTTCTCGTACAAATGTAGTAGCGTGAGCTGTCTAAGGGCTGGTGATGACAGATCAGCTTTTTTCGAGATACCAGGTATTGCGAGGTTGATTTTTGGCTGAGCGAGGCACCATGGAGGGATCGAAGGTCTCGCAGCCAGAGTGAAACAAGCTGGCAATGATTCTTCATATGCAGTTATCGTTTGGCTGAAAGAGGTGTGTGGCCTGTCCGCTGGTAGAGAGGCTAAATGGTGACGAGGATTCCTGGCTAGATGCCTTATATGGGTCCTGAGTACTTCAATTTCAATGTCGGTTTTGACAAGGTGGTCTCTAGCGATTGCTATCGTAGCCACTGTTGAAGCACTCTGAGGCAGGCCTAGACAGATCCGGAGCACTTGACCCTGAAGACTTTGTATTGTGCGTAGATTCCTTTTGCCTGTGTTGTTTATTGCTGGCAAGCTGTATCGCAGAAATCCTAGAAAAAGCACCCTGTACAGATGTAACATGGCACTAGGCGACATTCTCCAGGTCTTGCCAGCGAAAAACTTGAACAGGTGGCAGATGCCTGTCAACCGTTTTTTCACGTATGATATGTGTGGGCTCCATGACAAGTCCCTGTCGATTATGACACCTTGAAACTTGTACCATCGGACCCGTCGTATTATTTGGCCATTTATCATTACACTATAGTTTGCCATGGGTTTGCGCGTAAATGGCACTAGTGCGCATTTCTCGGAGGAAATTTCCAGGCCTCGATTACGGAGGTAGATAACAGTTTGTGTGGCGGCTCTCTGAATTCTCGATCGCAACTGTAGGCGTGTTACTGCAGATGCCCATATGCAGATGTCATCCGCGTACATTGATAGCCTGACTGTGGTTGGCAAGTGCTCAAGGAGAGCAATTAGTGTTAGATTAAATAACACGGGGCTAAGTACACCGCCCTGGGGAACGCCGCGGTAGCTATAGTGAAGTATGGCCTTCCTCGGTGCTTACAAAGAAGGATCGCATGAATACATAGCTCCGTATCCATTGAAACATCCGACCACCCACTCCTACCTCTGCGAGAGCAGAGAGGATGGCTTCATGCGTAACGTTGTCATACGCCCCTTTAACGTCGAGGAATAAGGATGTGCAGAGACGCTTACGGCATTTCTCATGTTGAATGTAGGTCACCAGGTCGACGACGTTATCGATCGATGATCGACCGCGTCGGAAGCCCGCCATTGCATCTGGGTAGGTGTTGTGGCACTGCACGTACCACTCCAGGCGTCCTAGGACCATCCTCTCCATTACTTTGCCCACACAGCTCGCCAAAGCGATCGGGCGATATGATGAGAGCTCCAACGGCGACTTGCCAGGCTTCAGCAGTGGAACGAGGCGACTTGTCTTCCAGGTTGTTGGTAGCGTGCCATTTCTCCAAGATTCATTGTACACCTCAAGAAGAACTCCTCTCGCGCGCTCCCCCAGGTGACACAGAGCTCGGTAGGAAATTCCGTCAGGTCCTGGCGCTGATGTGCGGCTACACAAAGCTAATGCTGCCTTAAGTTCGTGGATCGAGAATGGTAGATCCAACCGGAAATCACGTGGTGGCGGGTAGCTGCTCGAAGGCGATGGAATGTTGGTAGCTGTGAGTTGGCCGGATAATCTGGCGCAGAAATCATCTGCCACGTCAATCTCCGATCTCTTTTGAGAGAGGGCAAGCGCCTTGAATGGGAATCGCTGTACGGGAAGTGTCCGCAGCCCGCGCACCGTTCTCCATAGTTGCGATAAAGGCTTGCGTGGATCTAGCGACTCACAGAAGGCAGCCCAACGTTGCGATTCGAGCTTGTCTAACCGGCGCTGTATCTTCTTTTACGTGCGCCTGGCAGTCCGTAGATCGTACATTGTTTTCGTACGTCGGTACCTTCGTTCAGCACGTCGTCGGATTGCTCGTAGTCGTTCTAGTTCCACATCAAAATCATTAAGTTTCGAGGAGCATGTTAGAATACACATAGTGTCTTGCACCACGCTCTTGATTGCCTCTTCCAAGTCGAAAGATGAATTGGCGTCGCAGTGTTCTTCCGTAATAGACTGAAATTTAGGCTAGTCCACTCTTTGGATCGTATCCTGTGTTTTGGAAGCGGTAAATCCTCTGATCTTGATGTACGTGGGGATATGGTCGCTTCCGTGCGTCTCTATGTCCGCAAACCACCCTGCACGTCTGACTAGGCTTCGTGAGACGAAAGCCAAGTCAAGCGGCAAAAGAAGACCTGCAAAGAAATTCACGCGCACAAAACCCCAAAGCAGTGAGAGGGCAAAAAACAATCGAAAGGTACTGGCGTAGTAGTAAACCATCTAAAAAACTAATTCCTTAGAGTGAAGGTTCACCGACGGCTTAGCCAGGCACATGTCCTTAGCCTTACTGATGTAGTAAGCCTCAACTATATCAGGACGGATTTATCACTTCCCTAAACCACTGATGTGCCGCGGAAATCAGGCGTGCAAAGAGAAAGGTCATCCTCCGATTGCATTCACGAGTTTGAACGTGCAGTGTCAGGCAAGCATTCGCCTTCCTCTCTATACAATGAAAGCGCTCTCATCCAGGCGCACATTCAGACATCTGCCTGTCTGCCCATAGTAGTGTCAGCTACAAGGCAGAGGAACGCAAAAAAAAACCGTTTACTTTTGCAAGTGGTGAACATTTTTTATATGTCACTGTGCATAGCGGACGATTACCCGTAGTTGTATCAAGCCTAGTTGGAACGGTGGTGCAAGGGGCTCCTACTTCACTTTTAGCTGTCAAGACAACAGCAACATCATACTTTGGTGCAAATTTCTTGAGACGGTGCAAAATGGCGTGGAGGTAAGGTATAGAGGCCGCCTTTTTGTGCTGCTCAACTACGTCAGCATCATGCGAGTGGTGTTCCGTTCCCTCGAGCGAGTAAAAACACTCTCTGACAGGTGCGCGAGATGGGCAAGTGAGAAACCAGATGCCATTGGCTTGAAAACCTGCTCCGAGAATGCATTCTCAACACTGTGATGGCATGACTTCCATAAAGCAATCGTGATACATGCGATTGCCAACCTGTCCTTCACCAGCTTCGAGTTGTTCGACGTATAGCTAAGAGGTTTCCCGATTTTGGGCTGTGGCGCCAACATATGTGGTCATCCGCAAAGCGGAGGTCTAAATCAAGGAACTCCAAACGGTTATGCTTAGTGAAATTCAGACGTAAAAGATAGGCGTTCACCGCATCCCTAAAGATTTCCAAAACGTCTTGTGCCAACTTGTCTGAGCCCTCCTTGTGCAAGAAAATTAGATAGCTATCAACATAACGAAATGCTTCTATGCCGAGGTCTTCCAAACAGGGCTTTGATGCGGTATCGACTCTGGACAGAAGAATGTCGCGGAGGAACGGTGCGACCTGAGACCCTCTGCATACGCCTGATTTTTTATGTAAATACTGCCCTGCCAACTCACAAACGTGGAGATCTTTGGAGTTCTAGTTTCTTGCGGACAGCAACCTGGGCAAATGCTCTGCAGTGAGCATCGACATGGAGACCCTGTACTATTCATTGTGACATGATAGACCTCTGAGGCATGTGCAAAACTGCATCATGGTGAACAATGAACATGCTTTTACAGACGATTGCGTAATTTCGGTTGCTGGCTTCATGGAGCTGTTGTCCTTTTACTGCAAATTCGCATTTGTCAGTTGGCAAGGCGCTATTAACGCGCAGGTCGTAGCTTTCCTCAGCAACATTTTTTTTTGTATAAAGTCGATAAGGCATTAGAGCCCTGTTTGGAAGACCTTGGCATAGTAGCATTTCGTTATGTTCATGACTACCTCCTTTTTCTGCACATGGAAGGCTCAGATAAGTTGGCACAAGATGTTTTAGGAGTCTTTAGGCATGCAGTCAAGGCCTGTCTTTTACATCAGAATTGTCTAAGCAGAACCGTTAGCAGTTTCTTGATGCAGACCTGCGCTTTGTGGATGACCATGTTTCTCGGGGCTACAGCCAAAGATGGGGGAAGGCTCTTTTTAGCTACAAGTCGGACCACTCGTGGCTAGGGAAGGATGGTGAAGAGGTGTATTTGTCGCTGGTTAAGGTCCGTAAAGATGGAAACACTTGATGGGTGTGCAATCGCGTGCATGACATCAGCTTTACATAAGTCATGCCATCACTGTGCTGAGGATGCATTCTTGTAGCAGGTTTCCAAGCTTATGGCAGCTGGGTTCCCACTTGCCCATCTCACCAATCTGTCATAGTGGGTTTTCACTCGCTGGAGGGTTCGGAACACATACTCGGATGATGGTGATATACCGTACCTCCAGAGTATTTCACAGTCTCAAGAAAGTCGCGGCAAAGCGTAATGCTACTGTTTTCTTAACAGCGAAGTGCAAGACAGGAGTCCTTTGCGCAGCCATTAAAAAAAGGCTTGATAAACTATGGGTGATCGTCCGCAATGGACAGTGTCAAAACAAAGGTTCACCACTTGCAAAAGTAATGGAGTTTATTGCGTTCCACTGCCTTATGGCTGCAACTACTATGGGCAGACAGGTAGATATCTGACTTTGCACCTGACTGAGCACTTTCGCTCTATAGGGGGAAGGAAAATTCTAATCTGGCACTGCACGCTCAATCGTGTGAATGAAAATCTGAGGAGTACGTTTCTCTTTGCACGCCTAATTTCCACGACACATCAGTGGTTTACGGAAGGGATGAATCTGTCGGTAGATAGTTGAGACTTACTACATCGGTAAGGCTAAGAATACATGTGGCTAAGCCGTCGGTAAACCTTCACCGTAAGGAATTTGCTTTTTTAGATGATTCATTAGTGTGCCAGTGATTTTTTATTGCACTTCGCCCTTTCACTGCTTTGGGTTATTGTGCGCCCGTATCGCTTCGCGGGTCTTCTTTTGGGCTTTCCTTCAATGATGCCGCCGCGGTGGCTAAGTGGTTATGACGGTCGGCTGCTGTCCCGAATGACGCGCGTTCGATCCTGGCCGCGGCAGTCGAATTTCGATGGAGGTGAAATTTTGAAGCTCATGTACTGTGCGTTGTCAGTGCATGCTAAAGAACCCCAGGCGGTTGAAATTTCTGGAGCCCTCTACTACGGCATCCTTCATAGCCTGAGTCGCTTTGGGACAATAAACTCTCACAAATCAAATCAAATAATCAAAACCTTCAAAGAAATTTTTGTTAGTCCAGCCTCTTGAGCTCATGTCTTCTCGTGTGTTGTGTTTTCAGGCTGGTTTTAAGGTGAGTCAGTACCAACTCGGCCAGTCGTTAGCCTTGTTCAGTATTACATTTTAAATAAAGTGAGAACTTTACTAGGCTATGTTGCCGGGGATCGTGTCCGCAGCAGTTGTGGGCAACTCACAAGGGATAGCGTCATACGAATGGTTGTAATTGGAAGAGGATGATGTGAGGATGCTACGCGAAAAAAATTCCGATATCAGATAATTATTTACAGCCAAAAATGTTCAAAAAAGTGGCTGGCCCAGAGAAAAAGTGCCACGAAACTTGAAAACGCTGAAAGTAGGTGGTGCTACAGCGTAGCGCCAAAATTTAAAAAAAAATGGAAGTATGGACAAAGCCAAAGCTTGGCGCCAAGTTTGAAAACGCGAAATGAGCAATCACGTGACCAGTGATAAGTGACCTATACGTAACCAGGAGATAGGAAAAAGTATGATAAATTAGAGGCAATTAGGTAATTCATGAGAAGCAAAAGGCAATGAACGGGTGATTAGACTGGGCGGGTATTCAGTGAGTGGGCGGGAACCATGCATGGAAGGAAATTTGGAAACTCGAAATGGTTGCAGGGATGAAATGAGGGTAAAATAAGATTTAATTGATAACCAATCAAGTCAACGAGAAAACAACCATGGCGCCAAATTTGAAAGGCGACCAGTGTCGAGGAGGCGTCAACACTTTCACATTTTTTTTGTGCAGGTAGCAGCGGTGATCTCTATTTTTTCTTTTTTCAGCCAAGACAAAGACCACTTTTCTTCACTCATGGGCGATGTATCTAGGAACCTGCGGTCAGGACAACGCTGGACAGCGTGCATTAGCAAGCTCGAAAAAAGCACAAAACAGTAAATCAAATTGATCATTTTCATTTCAATTCTAGTGGTTTTTGCATGAATTACTCTGAAATGCACGAAGCTTGTGTTAATTGACAGGCGACCATTAACAAGCTGTGCGTTTTTGTGCATTGCCTACTCAAGAACACACAAATACTGTGTTAATTGAAAGCTAAGTGACACAGCAACGACTGTGACACAGTGTACGAGCACTACAGAAGTCAAGGCAAACTACAGAAGACAAGAGAAACTACAGATGTCAAAACAGACTACACAAGACAGGACAGACTACAGAAGACAAGACAGACTACACAAGACAAGACAGATTACACAAGACATGCCCTATATACGAGAAGACTACAGACTACAGAATTTTTTTGTCTTAGAATCCTGTAGTGTGTTTTGACTGGGATATCATACCTGGCCGTCAACAGTGACCTGTTGGGTCAAATCAAAGACTTCGTACGCGATGAGGTGGCCCGGAAGCATTCGCTCCTCTCAGGCACACACTCTTCGCCCCCGGTCCTGACTCCAGAGTTGCGGCACGCCATCGCCCAGGAGGTAGCCGATGCACTTCCAGCTCGTCGGCAGCCGGTTCCAGTAGCTCCTCAAGTCAACCTTCTTGAGATGCAGCCCACTCACGTTGCTGCACCTTTGGGCTATGGTGCAACCGTTGCGATGCCTCCTGCCCCCATGCCTGGGACTCCCACATATGCCGAAGTCGTCGCACGCCCATCGTATCTGCAGGCCTTGGCCTACGTTCCCGCACCAGTGCCTCCGCATGTTGCTCTCCGACTCCACCCAGCGCCGGCTGCTCACAACCCTTGGCACACGGCTGATAACTGGCCTATTTGCTATGCTTGTGGTCTGCCGGGCCATGTCGTGCGCCTCTGTCGCCGTACTCTGCCTGCTCCTGTGCCACATCTGCCGGCCTACACCCAGTCCTACCGCACCTTTCGCCCAAGTTCAGGACCACCACCCCCAGCGCCCCCTTCTGTCCCTGCTTGCGGCCGCCAGCCATTCGCTTCGCACCTCTCACCTTCCCCTCGCTGTCGCTCCTTGTCACCCATGTGTCGTCGCAGCATTCCCGCGGAACTAGAAAACTAGGAGCCGCAGTTCCTGGGGCACGAACTGCGCACACATCG
The DNA here is from genome assembly GCA_030143305.2 of Amblyomma americanum. Lineage (NCBI taxonomy): Eukaryota > Metazoa > Arthropoda > Arachnida > Ixodida > Ixodidae > Amblyomma > Amblyomma americanum. Next base: position 120,657 of record JARKHS020011818.1, read on the forward strand.
ATCAGCTGAAGTCCTCGCCTTTCCACACCGAACGTTTTAAATCAGTTAGTTGACGGCGTTCGAACACTTGCGCTTGTGGACAAAGGTGCTACCGTTTCTGGTATATCCGAAACTTCTGTCGTTCGCTGCGTAAAGTCACCACCACACCTTCGGGACTATCTCCTTGCACCGCTACCGCTGAGACTGTTCATCCTTCCGCTGCTTGCACAGCACGCGTCCTCATCGCGGACGTGTTTTATGTCGTCGAATTCTGAGTTCTCAGTTCTTGCTCCCATGTCCTCATCCTTGGCTGGGATTTTCTATACCGCCATCATGCCGTCATAGACTGTGCCCGTGCTCATGTGGCGTTCTTCGTGCTCCCTGATACTCTCACCGACGACCCTCCATCTTGCACTGGTACCAAACTTGTTGTTGCTTCGGACACCGATTCCCCCTTCTCGCCAGTGCCGTGCTCGTTCCCGTGTCCGCAGCGTCTGGGTCCAGCGAGACTGTTCTCGCCGACGCCTACCTCTTCCATTCGCCGTCCTCGACATACGCCATGGTGCAACCGAACTCGTCGTCTCGAATCCCTCGCGCTATCAGCTCGCCTTGCTCCGTGGAGAATGTCTTCGACACATTGAACAGCTTGACCTGCTCATGCCCTTCGACGATGAAACTCTTTGCAGTGGTGCCTCCGTCGCCGCCCTCACACCAACTAGTGCTGTCACCGACCCGCTCTCCCCGGAAATGTTTCACCGTTCAGTGGTAGCAACCTCGACCCACCTCACCGCGAGAAGCTCCTTGCCGTGCTTCACAAGTTCTGCTCTTCCTTCGATCACCAGACAACTTCTTTGGGCCGCGCGACCACCGTCGTTCACCGCATGGATACAGGCCCTCATGCCCCTCTCCACCAGCGCCCCTACCTTGTGTCGCTTCCAGAGCGCCGCGTCATCGCTGAAAAAGTTGGCGACATGCTGAACCGCGGCGTTATCCAGTCCTTTTCTAGTCCGCGGTCGTCGCCCGTAGTGCTCGTCAAAAAGAAGGATGATTAGATTCAGTTCTGTGTTGATTATTGTCGCCTAAACAAAATTACGCGCAAAGACGTTTACCCACTACACCGTTTGCAAGGCTTGAGTTCTACCCCTCCCTGGATCTCCATTCTGGCTATTGGCAAGTTCCCATGGCTGAATCTGACTGCCCGAAAACGGATTTTGTCACCCCTGACGGGCTTTATGAATTCAACGTGATGCCATTCGGCCTCTGTAACACTCCCCCAACGTTTGAGCACATGATAGACAATTTCTCGCGTGGCCTCAGATGGCACATTTGCCTACGCTATTTAGACGATGTTGTTGTTTCTTCCTCTGATTTTTCGACACATCTCGAGCGCTTGCACAAGATACTGCACTGTTTCATCGACGCTGGTCTCCAACTCAACCTCAAGAAATGTCGATTTGGTGCCCGCCAACTGACCATACTCGGACATGTCGTCTCCAAAGATGGCATTCTGCCCGATGCGGAGAAGCTTCGTGCTGTCACAAACTTTCCCAAACCGACTTCTGTTAAGGAGCTCCGAAACTTCGTGGGCCTATGCTCATATTTTCGCCGCTTTGTGCGCAATTTCTCCTCTATCATCGCCCCGCTTACGAAGCACCTGAATGGGCCCAGCGACCTGTTTACGTGGACCTCACCCTGCGAAGCTGCGTTCGCTACCCTCCGTCGTCTTCTGACTTCAACACCGATCCTGCGCCATTACGACCCCAGTGCGCCAACCGAGTTGCACACCGACGCCAGTGGCGTAGGCCTCGGAGCCGTCCTTGCAGAGCCCAAGGCCGGCTTTTCCGAATACCTTGTTGCTTACGCCAGTTGTACGCTCACGAGCGCCGAATCGAATTATACCGTTACGGAAAAGGAGTGCCTCGCCATAGTCTGGGCACTCACAAAATTTCTTCCTTACCGTTATGGCCGCCCCATCAATGTCGTTACTTACCACCATGCTCTCTGCTGGTTGGCTACCCTCAAAGACCCTTCTGGACGCCTCGGCCACTGGGCCCTTCGTCTTCAGGAACACGACATTAACGTCGTGTATCGGTCGGGCCGCAAACATTCCGAAGCTGAAACCTTGTTGCGCTCACCTCTGCCATCTCCTACGCCTTCTTCGTCCTTGTCCGCCTCGGCGCTGGCCGCGCTCACTGCCACGGACCTCCCCATGGAACAGCGTCGAGATCTATGGATTTATTCGCTCCTATATGCCCTCAATGCGCCGACTACGGCTTCGTTACCTCAGGCCCTTTGTCGTCAGGCTTCTCATTTCACGATTCGCGACTCTACAATATCGCCGCAACCATCACCCGTATGGCCGCAAATGACTCTTGGTTATTCCTCGCCGGCTTCGCTATGAAGTTTGTGCGCATCGCCATTCCGACTCACAAAGCGCTCATGCAGGATTGCTGAAAACCTACGAACGTTTGCGCCAGCGATACTACTGGCGCGGAATGTACAATTTTGTTCGCCGTTTTATACGCTCCTGCATTGCCTGTCAGCTGCGCAAGTCCTCTCCTCTCCCTGCCCCCGGCCCGTTGCAGCCATTGCCTTGTCCAGTTCGCCCGTTCAATCGCGTGGGCATTGATCTGTATGATCCCCTGCCGTCCACGTCTGCCGACAATCGTTCGATTATAGTTGCGTGGACCACCTCACTAGGTATGCGGAGACGGTAGTCCTGCCCTCTGCTAGTGCTCTCGACGTCGCATCCTTCCTCTTCCATCATTTTATCTTGCGTCACGGCGCCCCTTGGGAGCTTCTCAGCGACCGCGGCCGTGTTTTACTATCTGACGTCGTTCAGGAGCTACTTGATGCGTGCCAAACCGTTCATTGCCAGACCACTGCCTACCATCCCCAAACGAACAGCCTAAATGAATGCTTCAACCGCACTCTATGAGACATGCTTGCCATGTACATTTCCTCCGACGCTTCCAATTGGGACCAAGTACTTCCATTCGTCACTTATGCTTACATACTGCCTCTCAAGCCACAACCGGTTTTTCTTCGTTCTTTCTTTTATATGTCCGTGAACTTTCATGTCTCCTAGATACCATCCTTCCGTACCACCCCGACAGCTTGGAATGCACTTTTCTTTCTGATTTTGCCCGTCATGCCGAGAAGTGCCGTCAGCTGGCTCGCTCTTTGACGAATACGGCTCAAGGCCTGCGCACATATGCGAGTGACCGCGGCCAGTCCGCCCATGACTTTCCCACTGACTCGTTCGTCTGGTTTTCTGTGTTGGCTGCCTGCAAGTTTGTAGTTAAGTTTTACAGTCCTTGTTTTGCAGTCCGCATACGATCTGCATGCACCGACATACCATCGCACCGCTAACGTATGTTTGCAATTACATTACGCAGGCGTGCGCCGATACATATGCAACTGATGCGCCTAACATTCATAGCGTCGAGCCGGATTTCGCTGATCCGGGGCCTAGAACACCAGGTTTGTGTGCCCCGTGCTCCAGTAGTTAATGTTCACGTCAGGCACTTATACAAACACACGTCTTATCAGGAACTTCTTCATGTTCTGTTTGCCTCGTAAGAGCTAGCGAAGGTTAATTGCTCGGCGAGCACTCCGCGTTTTTAGCACTAGTTGCACCAGGTGCACGATCCAGCGCATGCTTCTGCCACTCAGGCAGGTTTGTTCATAGGTCGTAAACGGAACGTTGCCTGCAACCTGTTGATACGGTTTGTGTGCTTTTTGGCGAACAGTTGCATTATTTGGACCAGGTTGTTGCGTTGTATTCCAAATGTGGGGAAATTATGAAGGCTAACCGGTAATTCAAGAAAGCTGAAATCGATGCAAAATGCAAAAATGACGCTGTAATAAGTATTCGTGTATTTGCTCTTTTGGTGGGCTGGTTTTTCGTCTAACTACACAAAAATTCTTAGCTCGTGTTGCGGAGGAAATTGTCTGACAACACAAGGCAATCATCTGCACATCCTTTTAAACATGACTACCTAAAGCATCACCCTTAGCTTCAAAACACAAACACTCAGATTTTTTCTACCTTGTATGTTTTATTTCTTTGTCTAGCCTCATCTTGATTTAGATTCCACTGACAGACAGACCCGATTTATCCGTCATGGCCGGGGAGTCAGACATATAGACACAGTGCATACTTAATGCGCCGATGAAGTCTACACAAGCTGATATTAAACTAAGAATGAGGTCAGTTGGAGTTCAAATAGATTACACGGGGAGGGATGTTGGTAAACAAAGCTGGATTTCAATTCTAAAATGGGATAATTTCACAGCGTTGTCAGAAAGATTCTGCTAAAAACTTTTTTGTATACAATGGTGCCAGATGTTCTCTTGAAAAAGCCTGATTGGTTTTTCGTGACACTTTTTGTGCACAAAGCTTTGCCCGAACTTTCAATCAAGACGGTGGGAATGAAAGGCTTGGAAAGCCTTTCAATCGCATTAAGAAAAATAACGCGTCTAGCATCATAACCTGCTGAAGTTTCCAAAACATTCGTCGCATATTCATTGCTTTCTATAGTTGCAGTACAATGTTCTAATGCCTCTCACTAAGACCAAAATTTTGTGACATAATTTTCAGAATACCAAACTGATAAGATGTCCACTGTCACACTGCGGCTGCTTCCTCATGATAGGTCTACTCCAGAGCCCACAGAGTGATCTTTAATATATGAAAATGACCCCCGTTACGTTTTGTACCAACTTTCTCTGGAGGGTTCTGCATCGTAAGGAGCCCTGGAATATTGTTCCAACTGACTGCTGCCTTCAGCACTGAGCTAAATTGAATTAGGCCCCAGCTTGAAGCAGCCAGCACTATCCTTTGAAGCAGCGTATTTTGCATTCAGGGCATGCTTGCAGGTGACCAAACGGCAGGTTTTTGAACGCAAGGTGTGTTTCATGCTGACCTAGAACATGGATGTTTTTTTTCGCCATTTCCATTCAACATAAGGGCTGCAGGCATTAAGAGCCATCTAGAACACAGCTCATTTTTACCTGGTCACCTCTTAGCTGCTTCGTTAAAAGCCGCCAAGCACATTACGAAGGAAATATATGCATATCTGAATATCTCTCTTGAAGGTTTTACTTGCGAACTTGTATATAATACACCATGACCTTTTTCTTGCCAGTGGCACCTTTTGCTCTAAAGAATGCATGAAAGAAGATGGTAAAAAAAGAAAATCATAGCAAAAAACGCGCTTAGAAAAGTAAAGCCAAATAGGAACAGACGTAGCGTCAGGCGCAAAAATATTTGAACACCGTTGAAATCTGGAATTTCTAGCGAGCACAATGACGTTGGGATTTGCCTATAAAATTTCAACAGATTCATTTTCACAGATCATCATATGAAAGGTGCTTCGTGAGGAAGTTCTTAGTATATGAACAGTGCTTGCTGGAACTCAAGTTTTGTCGGATCTTTCACCTTCCTGCAGAATTGTCAGTGGAAGTACACAAGGGATATTTACTGTTTTCGTGCTACTGGTGGCGTTTGTGTCATGCCGTAGCTTGCCATATCATCATTTTCGCCACTGAATATGTCCTTCCATGCAATAATCGGACATTTTATGGGTAGTGATTAACTTGTAGTCCTGAAAAATACCTCACGCTTATCTCATGCTGCTAAATACTAATATAGTTGCCGTTCAGCATGCTCCTCACATGCTTCAATGATACTGCATTATTTCAATTTCTAACTTTATATCTCATTTTGTAGGCAATGCACCCTCTCGAATAGTGTCGCAGCAGGCGCTATGGCTGCATAGCTGACAGCATATTTTTGGCCTTAAGGACATCATCATCAGCAGCGGCAGCAGCAATTTCATTGCTGCTGCAGTCTTGTTTACCGTGTGTCATCTTAACGGGTGCCATCTGCCATCTTGTATAACGTCTCTCCGGTTCCTGCAGAACAATGGCATAGGTTTCATCACTAACAGGAGTTACGACCGCATCTAGAGGTGAAGGCTCATTACTGCAGTGAAGCAAGTATTTATATTTTTATTCTCTAGCACAACACAGCAAGTCAGATTCAACGTAATTACATTATTGCGAGGAGGTCTCCAGAAAGAACTATATATGCTGCGTAGCGTAACAGCTAACACCCAGAGACTTGAAGAACGATCAGGCCCAAGCGAACTCTCAGCATCAGCTCCAAGACTAAAGATCGACAATTGGTTGTGGACTGGTAACGCTGTCTTCATTGGCAAAGTCACCATCCCGGTGCTTTCTAAGCGGGAAATGTGTAGTGGGAACTGTAGGGCTGGAGACAGGCCACATGCACCATTCCGGAAGGCGGGGTAATAAACGAGGATTTGAGATGCCGAGGGGTGTTGTCTCATATAAGATATGGGTCACTAGGCGTAAAATACGGCAAGGGCGCCCCACGCCGACCACTCTTGCATTGTGCCGCGCGCGCGAATAGTATGAGACCGAACGCTACGTGCGCGCGACTACAGACACGCACGCACACACGCGCACACGTATCCACGCGCGCACGCACGCACGCACGCACGCACGCACGCACGCCCACACACACACACACACACACACACACACACACACACACACACACACACACACACACACACACACACACACACACACACACACACACACACACACACACACACACACACACACACACACACACACACACACACACACACACACACACACACACACACACACACACACACACACACACACACACACACACAAACACACATACCGAGTGTCCCAGCTAAATCGAGCCAAGGGTTAAAAAATAAACTATTAAAAACAGGCAAGTGAAACCACTGCATATTGGTGACAGCTACCTTGCGCACCACAGCGATTTTTTTTTCCCAATTATTTATAATTTTATAAATTTTAATTATCTAAATTAATCATTATTGCCTTTAGACAACAAACTGCATGTGAAGAGTTGTCGAGCAGCTCCGCAAACCCCCCTTCCAAGATTTAAAATAAGGAAACCCTTACTTGCGTCTTTTGTCTCAGCTCCAAAGAAAGCCCGCGAAATACAAAATAAGCCACGTGACTAATGCATTTGCGAGCCACGATCGTGCTGCTGTCAAGCGTGGTACGAGAAAACGAAATCACCTGCAGCATTGACTCGACGGCCCCTCACCAGCCGCACGCTGATATGTTGGCGGTGGCAACTCGCACCGTCATGTGTGCCACCGGCTGACGCAGAAGAGAAACCACCGTTAACATATCAGCCTGCCGCTGGTGTGGGGCCGTGGAGTCAAAGCTATAGGTCGCTGACGCAGACGAGAAGCCACCGCCAAATATCAGCCTGCCACGGGTGCGGGGTCGTCGAGTAAAAGCTGCAGGCGATTTCGTTTGCTCGAACAACGCTTGAAAGCAGCACGATTGTGGTGCGCAAATGCGTTATTGACGCGTTTTTTTTATTTCGCGGCTTTCTTCGGATCTGGAAAAAAGACACACGCAAGAGTGTCCTTATTGTAAGTGTTGGGATTGGTGTTTCTGAAGATGTTCGACAACTCTTGAAATGAAATTCGTTGTCTTAAGTCATTATTTATTAATTTAGATAATTAAACTTTATTAAATATTATTATTTTGTAACAAAAAATTAGCTGTGGAACGCAAGATGACTGCCACTAATATGCAACTGATTTCGCTCGCCTGTTTATAATAATTTATTCTTTAACCCTTGCCGCAATTTAGCTGGGACACCCGGTATATAACCACGGTTTATTTCTTTTCTGTAGATAATTTTGCACAGTGGCCGCTCGCGAGCACTTATTTCCGGACAAAACCTGGACATTTGTGTGTGAGCGGCGCAAACTTGACTATTCTTGAATTTCGTAAATAGTGTAGAAAGTTCACTTCTGCCCTTTCTTGCTATCGCTCTCCTCTATGAGTCTCCTCGCTATCTTCTCCATTTCCCTTTCACCTCCGCCGGCTGCAGCTTGGGTGATTAAGATATTAGATATCAACTGCCCAGGCCAGCAACATTCTTTTCTTTAACTTTTTTTAAAATAAACCACTACCACCACCACCAAAACCACCACATGACATGGCACGTTTTCACACAGACGGGAGCGAGAAAAAAGGACCGTGGAAAAAGTGAAAGTCACGGTGGTGATGATCGTGCCTGCGTATCTAAGAGTCTTGGGAGGAGGACAGCCTGTGACGAGGAATCTGGCGGGTGGCGTTAGCTCGGGGATGGCATCACACGCTTAAGTATTGACTGATTCGGTTGCGGGCAGTAAGTTGTCGAAGAAGAATAATGGCTGTCGTTCAAAAAGAACATAAAAGAAGACTACCCAGTGGCATCATGGCGAGAAGAGTTGTAGGGGAAGGTCATAAATGGTAGGCTAACACCGCAATCTCGATGATTGCCGGATACATATATGAACAGCACAAAAGAATTTCGTCAACCTTGAACCAATGATCGCTGGCCAGTCTATCGGGAGACGGGATTGCCAGCGGGTAAAACTTGAAGTGGGTCTGCGGGCTCAAACCGGCGCCGGCATGGTCCATCTATATATCGTCGAGGTCGATCAGTGATAGCGAAGAGGGCCACGACGAAAACGACGCGGACAACGACGGCGAAAACATGTTGAGCGCGGGCGCATGTGGTGATCTGCCCCGTGCAGTACGTGTTTGTCAGAGCAGACAAAAACTTATGCCTTTGTGTCAAAAGTGCTCGAGCTCACATGATCACTCGCTTGTTTCTCGGGCACGTCATTCAAGCCACGCCACAGTTCGTGCTGCTAACATTGAAAATTGAAACTGGCAGTTATAAATCCCAGAATATTAATTATTCTTGGCACGCTGGAACTTATGACCCATTAAATGAAAACTGAATAACTTAAAAATACAAGCAAAGCGGCAAAATTCATTACAACGGAATGCAAAAGTCTGGTGTTAATACTTTTTAAAATGAAGGTGTATGAGGCACTGGCCTATGTGATAGATTACCTGATTGAGGTCTCAAAATAAAAAAAAAGCAGAGGATGTTTACTTTTATTCTATTTTTGGCCCATTGAGTTCATACACGTATTTTCTTGTCATGGCCTTATGGGCGCAGGAATTTCCGCACTCTTCCGGGCTGGGGAAAAACAGACCGTTCACAGAACTTTCATAATGCGTTCAGATGTCTTAAAGCATGGCTCGCCTGCAATTCACTGAACGTGCAGATAACATTATAAGTGGGGAGCCTAAATGTGAGTCGTCCTTAACGTCTGAGGCTTCCGCTTGCGAAGACAATGTCAATGGCTTGCAGGTAATGTTATTTGGTGGCAAGGAAAGGTGGTAGGGGGCTCCTCGATGATATGAGGATGAGGAAAACACTTGCCTTCGCCGTCTTAATCTAGACGCCTAAACTCCAAACATGGATTACCCTATATCAGAGAAAAAAGGTCTGAGCTCTCCTCTAGTGCATTGCCTTTCAGGGACAGGGTATGCTGCCCAGCCTTGTGGCAGACATTTGTCACTAAACACACGGTATGCTCATGGTTGGCAAAACAAATAGCTTCTGTCTTCAGATTATGCGAAACTCCAGCATATGAAAAGATTATAACCAGTCTTTTATTTTCCTCTATTTGCTGCCTCAACACCGCCGGTACCGCGTTTAAAAGCTTCCTCCTATTGCTAATCGCATCAAGTCATTATGATTGCCACTGGGCATATGACTCCGTTAACAAAAGTAAGCAATTCGCATATTTAGCCACCGAAATCTACTCCTTGAATTGGACAGAATACCTTGCCGCTAAAATGGTGCGCGATAGAGGACAGGTTTCTACATTTTTACTCTCCTATAGGTTTATTGTTATTGGGAGTGTAGGAGTGTAGATGATCTATGGCCAGCCGTATCACTGTTCGCTTTAGGACCTCACTGATGCCAGACAATCAGGTGGCCCAGGTAGGGAGAGGACGATTAGAAAAGCCAAATACGAACCAGGAAAAGTATTGTCGTAAATTGCTGCCTCTGTAGTACACTCGTCGCCACGTGAGGCCGTCCTCGCGAATGTCAAGTTTGTTAAAGCACGAACTATAGTTTATCGACGATGCAATAACATTGCTAAAGGATTCGCAGTTATTTCTAGGCGGCTCCGTGAGCCCATAGGGAGGACTGTTGACTTCAAGCTGAAACTGAACATCGGTTGATTCAAACCCATCTAAAGCTGTCATTCGGCGTTGATAAAGCATAAGATTTGATATGGCAGGTTATGAGAGGCAGACATACTTACTAAACATACAAAAACACAAGTCACGCTGACAACTCAGCAAACTGCAACTTGCAGGCAAGCATTGCGCGCAAATACCACCGTACAGGTCCTTGCTTATCGACTATACGCCACGAGCGCTGCCCGCAGGGGCGCCACTGAAATCGCTCTTGCGGCCTGTTATGGAAACAGCGCCGGGGTCCGCTGGCCGTGCTCCCCCGCGTTGGTATGCGTTTGCCGGGCACACTGCCGGCTTGTCGCGGCCACAGTGCCGCAGGTTAATGGCTTATATTTATTCTTCGTGTATTCCAGTGAAGGATTTTTTTATAGCTGGAGATTTAAGAGGGAGCTATGGGTCGATGCTCAACGAGAGTAGTCGCATCTTTGACTCCGCTGCAGAACGACGATCATGCGCATATGCGCGAAGTGGTTGTAGAGAGAGCAACGACGGCCGACTACGAAGTACAGTTGACTACAGTTGCTTGGTTCTCAAACATTTCAAGAGAGCATATATGCTGTATGTTTTCTGGAGCCCCGACACTTCAAGTCACTGTCGCATACTAGTTTGCCCTTCGTGTACACTGTAAAAAAAATCCGTACCTGTAACGCAGACTCTATACGTTTTAAAAATGGAACCACTTCATCTTTCAAGGAAACGTAGGGAATTAATGCACTTCAGACCAGTAATGAAAAAGACGTCCGTGTTCCTCCGCAGTCGTTTCAGGGAAAAAGCCTAAACATTCTATATTGAGTATCGAAACTTAACACGACACGACGGTTGACCCCACCGACGTTGTGTGCCACCAAACGCACTAATAACGTGCTTAAAGGCAGCCAAATCAGCAGATGCTTATGATGTGACGCCCCATTTACACGATGAACCGTTGACCCGCGGATTATAGGCGTCATATTACGTCCCATTTCTGATCTGCCTGGTTTACCCTTAGCCAACAATGTCCGCAAACTAGCATTTCAAAAGACTGTGAGCATGTCTAATGAGATTAACACCATGGGCAAAGGTGAAGATCAGAGGAATGGTTATAATCGGATTATAGCCAAGTAACGCATAATGTTGCTTCAAAGTAGAGTGATTGGTACAATTTATGAGCAACGTTAAATAACAAAGGTTTTAATTTGCTATAATGTTAAAAGTTGACTTGATAAAAAATCTTTTCGCTACGTTGCTAGCCACATAACAAAGTAACGTTAAATAAAAATTTTACGGCAACATTTGTTTTCAGTGAGAAATGCAGCGTAATGAGGTCAGCAGTTAGAAAACAATTAGACACAGACAAATCGAAACTGAGCACCAGCTGAACATACATTGCAAACATGATGAAAGTGCAAAAGGTAGCTGAATTTATTGTGCCATTTAGTAAGGAAGCGAACAACTAAGAAAGCCAAATACATGGGCAAACAAATCTGTGAACGCAGTGCAATGTAGCAGTCACATCTTTGCTACACAACCATCAATCAGAATCACTAACCTTTTCATGGGTAACAAAAGCACACGCACAACAAAGTATTGCTCATTACAATGTTTAATTCGGTAGGTACTTGAGATTTCTTGTTGGTGTTTTCCAGTAAAAGATTTTTTATAGCTGCAGAATTAAGAGGGAGCTTTGGGTCGACCCTCAACGAGAGTAGTCTCATCTTGAAATTGGACACCAGCTGAAAATGCATTGCGAACATGACGAAAGTCCACAAGTTAAAAGCCGAATTTATTCTGTCATTTGGTAAGGAAACGAACCAATGAGAAAACAAAATGGTTGAGTAAGCAAATCTGTGAACGCAGTGAAATGTAGCAGCCACATCTTTGCTACACAACCATCAATCAAAACCGCTAACACCTTCATGGGTAGCAAAAGCACATGCACAACAAAATATTGCCCATTGCAATGTCCAATTTAGTAGGTACCTATTGCCGCCCATTCAGGGCTGCTCTTCCTTCAGATAAATCAAACGCCACCAAAAAGCAGCGAGCAGCCATAATTGCTGCAGTGACAAGGAGGATGTGCACCATCCATGCTGTTCCCTCATCCCGAGAAAGAATTGATAGCAGTTTTTTCTGGAAATACTCTGAAAGCATGATATTTCTATCCATCTTTTACTTAGCTTGCACTGGCACGACCCATCGTGTACTCGGCACCTTTGACAAGCAAGTGGGCCAGCCAATAAGCACAGAAGACTTTAGAACCTTGCTAACTTGCAAAAGATCAATGGTCAGAAATTAAAACGTGACAAAAAATGAGGAGTTACTTATTTCCATCATATTTGATATGGTACTAATAACGTGGCTAAGATATGGCATGAACATTCTTTTTTCAATTCAATTACAAACTTTGTAGCCTGTGCTAGCGTATTACTGTGATGTATATAATAAAACGTGCCAGCACTGTGCAATATGCCGTAAGACTTACAAAATACTCCCCTGCAAGGCTACCGCATGCCTCTCACATGCGGTAAAGTTCATATCTATCAGACTAGCTAGTCTGTAAGATGAGACGTCAAGCCTCTGATATCTGGAGATGTGTACCTCCCATGTAACTAGACACCCTAAGGCACACATCCTCCTTTTTGGAGATTTCAACTATCCTGGCATAAATTCGTCTACTCCTCATCAACCTGTTTTTAGACAGGATGAATCCCGTGAATTTATGGATGTCAGCCTAAACTTTAACCTAGCGCAACTAGTAACACAGCCTACACGCATCGCCGGAGATACTGCTAACATTCTTGACCTCATACTATCTAGCTACCCCGACAGCCTCAACGCTATCACTTACCTCCGTGAAATCAGCGATCATAAAGTTATTCATGCATGCTTTAACTTCTCTCCAATGACAAAAGAAACTTCCCAAAAAACAATTTCTCTTTACAAAAAAGGAAACTATGAGGCCTTCAACGCGGAATTGGAGGCCTTTTTTCCGTCTTATCAGGAATCATTTGACGAACAAGACATACACACAAACTGGTCAATGTTTAAACACAAAATGAATGAATTGACTAACAAATATATCCTCAAATGCAGCTTCCGTGCTAACCACCACAAACCATGGTTCACCAAGACTCTTGGAAGATTAGAAAATAAAAAGAAACGCCTCTTCAGAAGTGCCAAACTGAGCAGAGCAGACTGCGCATGGGAAAAATATTACGGTGCTGAAAAGGCGTATTTGGTCGCACTAAAAAACGCTAAACGTTCCTTTTATCATATCGACTTGCCAAATGTACTTACAAATAACCCGACTAAATTCTGGCAGCTTCTAAATCCCCAATCTTCGCGCGTTGTTACCCTGACTGACAATTCTGGACGTGTTATTTCGGACTTTGAGTGCGCTAACATATTTAATTCTGCCTTCGCATCTGTATTCACTAAAGAACAAGAACCACCACCCCTCATGACAACCAATGACCCCAAAACTGCAATGCCAACCGTTACGTTCGCAGAAACCGGCATATCCCTTCTAATAGATAAATTAAAACTTTCTTCATCCACCGGCATTGATGGAATTAACACAAAAGTCCTAAAGAACACTCGCCATGCATCTGCCAAGTTCTTATGCTTACTGTTCGCGCAGTCCATTTCAACGGGTATCATACCCCACGACTGGAAAGTGGGGAAGGTCGTTCCAGTCCACAAGTCGGGTAAAAAAGATTCGCCACTTAACTACCGCCCCATATCACTAACCAGCATACCCTGCAAGCTCATGGAACACGTCATTTACTATTTAACAATGCAGTTTCTGGACTCAAATAATTTCTTCCATTCATCACAACACGGATTTCGTAAACGATACTCCTGTGAAACGCAATTAGCTATCTTCGTTCATGACCTGCATGCCAACCTTGACGCTAACCACCAAACCGACGCAATCTTCCTCGACTTTGCTAAGGCTTTTGACAAGGTACCCCACAACCACCTATTTCTGAAACTTTCCTGCCTAAGCTTGCATCCTGACATACTAGCATGGATAAAAGAATTTTTGACTCACCGTTCCCAATCAGTCGTCATTAATAATCAAATGTCTAACTTATTACCAGTTTCCTCAAGGGTGCCCCAAGGATCCGTCCTAGGGCCTCTTTTGTTTCTAATTTATATTAACGACCTACCTCAGAAATTAGATTGCCATATTCGGATGTTTGCCGACGATTGCGTTATTTACAAAACATTACTGACTCCGTTAACCAGCAATCCCTACAAGATAACCTAAATCTGGTACAAAACTGGTGCAACGACTGGCTAATGACACTTAATATAAACAAATGCAAGTATATATCTTTCAACCTTCGCAGTAATCCTCTCCTGTTCCCCTACTCTATCTCTAACGTTCCTATCGACCCTGTCCAATCATATAAATATCTCGGTGTTCATCTTAGTCATGACCTCACGTGGAATAGCCATATCGCGAACAGTATTTCATCTGCTAACAAAGCGCTTGGCTTCTTAAAGCGTCATCTCCACTCTGCCCCCCAGCATGTTAAGCTACTCGCATACAAATCACTAGTTCGATCAAAATTAGAATACGCATCGCCCATCTGGTCTCCGAAACAAGTATACCTTACTAACTCACTTGAATCAGTTCAAAATAGGGCAACTAGATTCATTCATTCCTCATACTCTTTTGATATCAGCATATCAGCTCTGAAATCGCAGTCCAATCTACCTACTCTTGCACTTCGTCGCCACATTGCTCGTTTATCCCTATTTCATAAATTCTTTTATTCCGAGCTATCACAGGAACCCTATATCTGCTCTCCCCTACCGCGCTTTTCTCTTCGCACCGGACATCAGCAGCAGGTATCTCGGCCACGAGCACGCACAACAACTTTTTCTTCATCATTCTTTCCCCGAACTGCTAGCGACTGGAACGGCCTTCCCCATGAACTTGCTGCCATCACATTCCAAACTATGTTTCTTAACCAAATTACGCGTTTGCTTGCATCACGATAATCATTTTTCTTTGTATAACTCGTTCAAGTTTTGTGTACTTTTTCTGTTGTTAATCTATATGTGTCCCACCATTTATGTAATACCCTCACACGAGGGTCTTTAAGGAAATAAAGTGAAGTGAAGTGAAGTGAAGAGTAATTGGAGATGCTGCTTTTTGATGGCATTTCAGTTGCTGGGTGTGGAAGGACCAGCTATGAAAGGAAACAACTAGACAACAACTTTTGAAGCGAAAATCTTCACTACGCTAGTCAACACCGCGCTTCGCGCGAGCCGGTGTATGTCAGAACACGAGTGACGTCACGCACGGTGCATTTTCTCTCTCTCTCTCGCTCCCTAGTCACTAGTGCGCATGCGCCACTAGTATAACAGCCACAGGCGTTCCGCCGCGCCATTCCTCAAAATCCAACTATCGATTTTCAGTTTTCTTTTTCCTCTTTCTCTCTCTCCTTTATCCCTTCCTTTACGGCTCGGCTCGGGTGTCCACCAAGTTATTTGAGTAGGTTACTGTGCCATTTACTTTCCTCGAAAGCTGAACAAAACAATTGAGCCAACGACGTCATAGAGTTCATTGGCGTTGACAACTTTGCGAAGACAGTTCGTTTTCAGGAAAGAAAAGGCGCACAACCGGCTCCGTGGGCCACTGGAGACCACGGTCTCGCTTTCGCTTGGTATATCCTGGATTAGCAGGGGTAATCCACGATAATATTTTAAACCAACATCGCACTAAGCGATGTGTCTTAGCTTTCCTTCTGTCCAAAAAGGAGTAACATTTTCTATTAAACATTCCATTTTCCATGGCGCAGCATGCTGAACTGCTTCGAGCACATTCGCATCTGCTGAACTCCCTAGTGCGAGCTCATTTAAACTGCATCAACGTCATCAAGATCAACTCATTGTTTCATCTGAATCATGAACCACCTTTGCAGGCTGAGTGTTCGAAACTGGTTTTGCCCCCCGTGGGGTGCAGCGGGGTGGTTTGCGGAGCCTCTTCCAAGCACACACCCCTGAGGAAGGCGGGCGCCGAGCCGGGGGACGCTTGTGCCCATTTTTGCCGGTGGGTGGCCGGCGGTGGGTTTCGAACCAACCACCTTCCGCAGCAGAGGCGGACGCCCAAGCCACTAGACCACGACTGCGGTTATGTTTTATTACGTCCATGTTATGTGATCACATAACTGTTTGAATGTGCTCAATTTGGCTTGCTAGGAGGTGCTTTCTTCTCTTAAGCGAGAGTTTTAAATCTGGCCTCAGTTCTCTGCGCCTTCTTAATTCTTTTCTAGGGTTCACCTTAATTCGTGTACAAACTCATGCAGATCTCTACTTTTGTACCTTTCCATCTGTCACTTCTTCTCTGTCTTCGTTGTGTCCATCATTCCATCCGACGCCATCAAGTGTGCTGCGTAAAATCATCTTTATTAATCTGCCTATAACACATGTATTTTTTCTAGTCAACCACTCCTCTCTCCAACGCCGATCGGCCTTGAGAGTAAATAGGTGAAATGTAGTCTAAGCTAGGTATGAGCAAGCACGCATTATTTTCAGTTTATTTTACCATATTGACCAGTAGAGAGTGGAAGGAAAAAGCTTCCAAGTGGAGCTTCACATGCCTCTCGCCCCTACACTGGAAAACAGCAGGCACCAAGACATGCGTAACCACTAACGACAGAAGAATATGCCAAGTGTGATGTAATTCAGTAATGTTCCTTGCATTTATCACAGTGCATCCTCGCTGCTCAGTAATTTATTACCCCATTATAAATTCTTCAAGGAGATTGTGCAATGATGTGTTTTGTTTGAACATGGCACCAGAGTACAATGACAATCATTAACCTTGTGCCAACACAACAGCAAATAAATTTCTGCCCAATAAATGCATTGCTTACAGTGCAACCAGGAGGCGAGATGGGCCACCGTGGCACATATTTAGAAACAAAGCTCAGAAGAATAGTGACATTTGTGCAGCCGCTCATTTCCCCCCTCCCCCCCAAAAAATTTGAAAAAGGGTGCTGTTCAGACGGTACATTTGAACGATGCGGCTATAATGTTTGCGACAATTCAACTACGTCTGAAATTCAGATATAAATAATTAGCGCCAAAGCATGCGTTTGAATTCGAGGCGCCAGGGCGTGGGCAAGCAGTAATCGTCTTCAGGTATATACTGGTGTCACGTCCTGAGGGCCGCTGATCGACTAATGGCCCTCATGGCCACGTTCACACCCAACAATCTTGTAACAACCATCACACAGGTGTTTATCATGATGTAGCAGCAGCACATCAGTGCAGTTGGCCAGTGCTGAATTTTTTGGCGTGATAAACGGAATCATCCAACGAAACGCGCGCCGACTGTACCTCGCCAGATTCTTGCAGTCCCACGAGGGAGAGCAGCTGTTCCGTCGGCTTCTAGTCTCCTCTTTCGTGCAGGACCACTGGCATTGTAACGCACATTTTGCATGATTGTTTGACTACGCATCGATGCCGCATGACACAGCAAGCGGTTGTACACTTTAATGCAGCGTTCGGTCCTCACACTAACGACACACAACGCGCAGAACGCACGCAGCAAACACGGAAAAACAAAAACCAATCCAAAGCTACTGTTCACTCAACTCCACACTGCACTAACTGCGCAGTAACCGAGCACATGATCGCATGGTTCCGACTGCTGGCTTGGCTAGCGCTTCGACTTCGCCACGGCTAGCCATTGCCAAGCTGCGCTGCACTGCAGCCGTCGTAGTAATAACGTTCATGCAACGAAAAAAAAATTTAGAATATCAAACCATTCACGTTGCCAGCTAAAAAACTACCTAACACTAAAGAAATATTATATGTTTTCCCGTTGTGCGCCTTTGCGATTTCAGCGACGTGAGCATCGACGCGAATACGCAATTGGCGCTATGAATTTGCGTGCAGCTCTGTAAACGGCAAATGGCGTGGCTGCGCGCCGAACTTGCAGACATGCTTGAAGAGGTGAATTGTGAAGTCGGTGTGAACAGTTGGGAAGTTTAACCGACTGAAAGTTCTCAAGGAAAATCAGCAGCACTGCATTTTTATTGTTTCTGTTCATCGCGACTGACTATGGCGGCAGCCGCACGCCAACGTTTCCGGTTTGGCGAACTTGTGAGACGGTGAGCATTTTGTTCCCAAATTTTGAAAAGCGGTTTTTTGTTTCTATTTTAGCCCTGCGTCTCGTTGCCTGTTATGTTCACGATAACATCACCACAACGTGCATGCGCTTTCTGTCTCGATTTGAAGTAACATTGGTCGATCAGCGTAAACTTTTGGATGCAATTAAGCACGAACTGTCCATGTTGGTACTGCGTGTCTTTTGTGCTTTGAGATGATTCTGCACAAGAGATGATCTTCTGATCATTTGTTTATTACCAGACATAGTTAGAGAATTGGAACCATTCATCTCACTGCAACAACGCTGGAAAGTTGTTTTGTGTTCATGCATCTGCTGTCCTTAAACTCAACTTTTCGATTATCATTTTCATAATGCAAAAAAAACAGCGCGAACAAACGGGGACTAGACGAAGAATACACAGGAACAAGCGCTGACTCTCAACTAAAGTTTAATCACAGGAAGCACACTTATAAAAGGAAACAGAAAACGAAAAAAACACAAAATCAGAACGCATGTGTTACTATGTGATGTCCAGATATGCAACCTCACAGTCACGCAGGAGCAGGGATGGTTGGCTGACACATAATCTTGGTTTCTTTGTCATGTTATACGCCTCGATAATTTCCCTGGTCAACTGGTCGGGGTGTTTGTACAAAATGTCAGTAAAATGCAAGGACGGAAAACATGATTGACACTCTCGGCAATGATCGACTAGATTAGTGGAGCGATTAGATTCTAATGAATTGAGATGTTCTCCGAGTCGTGTGTTAATACAACGTCCCGTTTGCCCAATGTATATCTGACCACAGGATAGGGGGATTTTATAAACTACCCCTTTGGAGCACCCAAACTCGCCAACTTATCACCAACTCGCCCGCTTATCTATCCTGTTGACTATCATTTTCATGGTTTCTTTGGACTTGGACAATTGGCTTCTGTTGCTAGGAGCCCTGGTAGCAGAGCGCATGGGGACACCCAGTGGGTCAGCGGTTTGTCCATGTGCCGAGTACCAAGGGTACCATTCCTTACTTTTTCCAGTCCATCAACCTCATATTCCTTGCAAAGTTTACAATATGTAATCAGATAGTAAAAAATTTGGTAACTCCTACATATTTCAGAACAGTTCAGAGAAATGCACATGCAGCATCAGTATTATCTCGGTAGAATTTCTGAGACCGAGATTCATTTCTTCTTGGACCGTGGCAAGCCGTAGGTCAACTGTACACAAATTTATTTTCCTCTGTTGCAAAGTAAAGAGTGCAAACATAATAAGTCTCTAGTCTGTTTCATTCTCACTGCATTTGATTAAAGCATAATATGAACTGCTGTATTTCTAATACCCTGGTTTCCTTTAGTTTGAGCAGTAGATACTGACAATGAATAGCAAGGCCACTCCAATGGCTGATGATTTTTCCTTCGGCAGCAAAACAGGGAATACCTTACCGCATGTGTTATCTCGACAGACTCAAAACTTCGATAGACAGCTGCGTCCACAGCTGCTATCACCTCTCATGTGCATGCACTTGAAAGACACATAAGGGTCATTTAGTCTATAAATTCCTGTTTTTCGTCCAGTGAAACTTCTTAGGTCATTTTCCAGCCACTGAGTCATGGCTCCTTTCACTCGGCCGGACACTGCAGGACAAAGGCATCTCCCATACCTCTCCTGTTAATCCTGTCCTGTGCCAGCTGTGGCCACCTTATCCACACAAACCTCATGTACAGTGCAGGCATTGACTCGTATTCAATGCATTCAGGAACATCGAAGTGTGAGGGTATAGATTGATGGAAAACCAGTGCCACATCATGCTGGATGCTGTGAGTTACTTCTTAGTACTTTGACATGGAAGTGCATCGAGGGCTGATCACTATTTTGAGTGGAGCCACCAGTCAGTCCAATGCCAGGTAGAAGGGAGCTAGAATAACTTCCTCCCTTTCTGTTACTCAAAGTATAGACATTAAACCTTTAAGCCATAGCTAATTTAAGCAGCATTGACTGGAATTGGCTGTTCTTTAAATAGAAAAAATAAAAAATACAATGCTTTTTTCTGTGGCCGCACATGATATTCTGCATGATGATGTTTCTAGCATTGATCTCAGCGCTAAAGGAATTCTGTAGAGCCGCCGTGGTGGCTAAGTGCTTACGGCGCTCGGCTGCTGACCCGAAGAAGCGGGTTCAATTCCGGCCGTGGTGGTCGAATTTCGCTGGAGGCGAAATTCTAGAGGCCCGTATACTGTGAGATTTCAGTGCACGTTAAAGAACCCCAGGTGGTCGAATATTCCGGAGCCCTTCACTGCGGCGTCTCTCATACCCTGAGTCGCTTTGGGATTTTAAACACCTATAAACCATAAACGAATTCTGTAGCCATCTGAAAATAAAACAATTGTGTTTCTTTTTAATTTTGCGTGCTGTTCTCAATCAGATTAAAATTAATATGTGGTGAATGGAATCAGCAAGAGTCATGAACATTCAGAAATTGTTGAAGTCACTCAACTGACCAGATATCGCAGCATAGAAAATAAAGTTTGAATGATGACCTGACGCCATGTCATAGGGTGCTGAAAGGACTCTAGACACCTATATTTATTGCGCATTTTCTTCTGTCAAACGATGTGTTAGAGATTAGAATACTTGGGTTACTGGGTGGTACTTGCCTACAACCGCTAAATAATTTATAATTGAATTTATTCTCTTATGCTGTTTTGGTTTCGTCAACCGAACGACGACTGTGACTTCAAGGTGATATTTTGGTCATGTGATGCACTAGAAAACTAATATAATCGATAATATGTAGCTTTACTTCATTACAACATTTAAACCAGCCTCTTCCAATACCTGGAATGACAAGAACTGATATGTCAGCAATTATATAGCCTATTTTTATGCCATATGTGACCTAAACAACTACCCGTCACAGTCATCGTTATATTGATTAAACCAAAACAGCGTTCAGAATAAATTCAATTTTATATTTTTTTGGTCGTACACGAATACGACAGGGTGCTCCATGTATACGAATATCTAAAGAATCGTTTGAAAGAAGAAAACACGCAAGCAAAAATTTGGTGTCTATATTCTCTTCAGAAGTGAAATAGTATAACCATCAAACATGTCCTATTTACTTCTCATGCTTACTGTTGGTTGATTCAGGCTACTTTTAGCACTATCCTAGTACTGGTTATAGTGCGGGACTTGCAAGCGGTAAAGCTATTCTGCTTGAGGCATGATTGGTACAGTATCATTTTGTTGCTAAAGTGATGGTGACCATTCCACTCAGATCCCAGACTGGGTCTCAAGTGAAATGCTCTTATTTCTGATTTTATGCAACTCTGGATTGCCATTTACAAAGTCTTGCTCATTGAAGTTGCCGATAAACACCACACCTCATAAGTGGTAATATTATACACTCTTTTCTTTGCCGCTATGTATGAGCTTCTGCTCTCGCGCTTTCAAGAAATAATGCATGCCGCTTTGAATTGCGAAAAGGTAATTTACGTATAACAAGATTGCCACGTTAGGGCCGTATGTTACAGCCAAATTGTACATTGATATCAATGCTGGTGGTTTCTTTTGATTATTATAAGAGAATGCTATAATTTCACCTAGGGCAATAATAGCCCTCACTAATTAGCTGTTTTTGTCATGTCCAGTATTTTGATATACTAAGCCACAAAAGCATGATTCAATATGTGGTCAGGACTAAAGGCAATGTGCCTTTTATGTCACTAAAAATGTGCTTTAGTGAGGTATGGCTTCTTGAAAACTTATCCCTGGAATTTCACAAACTAATTAAGGAAGGAAAAAGCCTCAAGGTGTTTGCAGACGTTTCAACTAGAGAACTTGTCTTTTTCTTGCAAAGTGTTCATCATTGGTGGGGTTTAAATTGGGTTTTCAGTTCAACGAGAAAGGCCTAGTGTTTGGGACGAGAGTGCGATATGCGAAGGGCGTTAGGATGGGGAGTGTGAACCTTGTCCAGGCATGATGTCGGCTAAAGAAGATTAACCGGCTGAGAAGCAAATCTGCGAAAAGAGAAGGCCAGCTCAGTAGAAAGGAATTTTGGGGTCTGCAACGTGCAGAGATAGTGGGCTTGAAAGGCTTTGTGTCAATCCGCAACAGGTGGCTTGGTATTGCTGGCTGCCTTTACCTGAAAACTAGGAAAAAGGCATTAAGCAGCTTGGCAGAATAAACTACCAAGGGGGGGGGGGGGGGGCGGGCAAAATAATTTGAAGGGAAAAGAGAAAATTAAGGCAGATTCGGAGAAAAGGCAAAAAGAAAAGAGGGGAAGCCAAGGTTTCGCAGCCAAGCCAAGGAGGTGCAGGGCATAAGGTTAAAGTATAATTATAAATTAAAGAAAGCAGGAAAGGAGGGGGAAATTGTGGGTTGGGAAACCTCTGACCAGGTGCAAGGCCTTTTTAAATATTTACGACAATGCCGGAATGTACAGAGCTGGCCATTTTTAGTGCAGACATCTGAGCGCGTGGCCGCACTCTTTAGGGGTGCACTGCGTGTGACACAGCTACTCAGTGCTGCAAAATGGCGCAGGAGGAGGTGCGAGATGCACCTGGATGTGGAGCTTCGTATCATCTGTTACTTCATTTCGATGTGCGGCAATGTCAGACGTAGTGACCCTCCAAAGAGCACAGCGATGTGCTCGCGTGTTCGCACTAAGATTGGACAACCCTGTACTTCAGAGATTCTAAGTTTCCTCTGGGTATGTTGACCCCAGACGAAAACAAGTCATCTTTTCGAAAAGTTGGCAAGCACCCTGAGCTTTTTCCTTCCCTTGTTAACTTTCCTATTGACAAGAAATTATCTGCCTACTGTCTCTCTACCATGCACTTTACATCTTGTACCGTTATCTTTGTATGTATACAACAGTGATGAATCATGAAGGAAATCAAGAGATTTGTATTTTTATTGCTTAACACTTAATTTAAAGCTACATAATGAAAGTATAGTTGAATATGTGCTACGGGGGCTCGGTTTTGTGTCATGACTGGTTTCGCTTTATCACGGCTACTTGAGAGACGCCATAAAACGCAGTATTTTGAAAAGTCTTTCCTCAAATAATAGAGCGTTTCCACTGTTACAGTGGAAATGTTATTTGCTGAAACCAATCAATGCAGGTCAGGGATTGAATTTTTCAAACTAGCATGAAGTTCAAAACCTGCAGAAGTAACTTTGTAACTTCTTTTGTGCCTTAAAAACCAAGTATTTATTTGTTGGTTTCAGCAAGCAGAGGTCTGTTTTATGGCACATACTTTCAACTACCTTGCGTGAAATTTGTGCAGTACAGACCCACTATAAAACTAGGGTATAGTATACAAATTGCTTGCATGCAACTACTTTGGCGTTATAACATGCATAGCATGGTCTTGAAGTCAGATTCTTTACATTTAAAACTGGTTCATAATCGACCTATTCTGGCAAATGGCATTTAGCAAAATTGCCATCCTTTGAAGGCTCCTAAGGATAACTGACGTTCATTCGGGATAATGTATATTGACAATATCTCTTAAAGGTGTGATTGCTCATATTAGCTCTTGTTACCTCACAATTTTTATTTTTGCGCTTCCAACATCACTCACTTGCATCATATGATAAATAGAGTAGTAAAATGCTTGCTATTAGTTTAAAAGACAACTCATCATGGGGATGTGCAGCTTTTGTTGTGTTGCATGAAATATACTTGCCTATGAAGCAATTTCAGCTGCAGTTAACATGATTCAAATTCCACCAGAAGAAAGGCTGCAGCACAACATTGCTCACCGCCTGTCTCTTTCCCAGCCCATAACAGGCCGTAACAGCACATATCAGGTAAGATATGAACAAAAACAGTGCTTGCATATGTTACGCACATGTATTTTGGCCTACGCACCCACATCCAGCCATGATGACCAGACCGTTGAAAGCTTCTATGAGGACGTAGAATCAGCAATGAATAGAGCAAAATCGCAGTACACTGTACTGATGGGCGACTTCAATGCGAAGGTGGGCAAGAAGCAGGCTGACGACCACGCGGTAGGTGACTATGGGATAGGCTCTAGAAATAGCAGGGGAGAGTTATTAGTCGAATTCGCGGATAGAAATAATTTACGGATCATGAATACCTTCTTCCGCAAACGAGAAAACAGGAAGTGGACCTGGAAGAGCCCCAATGGTGAGATTAAAAATGAAATAGACTTCATACTATGCGCTAAACCTGGCATCATTCAGGATGTGGCCGTCCTCGGAAGGGTGCGTTGCAGCGACCATAGAATGGTAAGGTCTAGAATTAGCCTAGACTTGAAGAGGGAACGGAAGAAGCTAGCGAAGAAGAAGACCATTAACGAGTTAGCCGTAAGAGGGAAAGCACAGGAGTTTAGGATAGCGCTGCAAAACAGATACTCGGCTTTAACTGAGGAAGATGATCTTGATGTTCATTCAATGCACGATAACCTGACATCAATAATTACGGAGTGCGCAGTAGAAGTAGGCGGTAGGACAGTTCGAAAAAATACCGGGAAGCTATCTCAGGTGACGAAAGATCTGATTAAGAAGCGCCAAAACATGAAGGCATCTAACACTACCGATAGAATAGAACTAACGGAGCTATCAAAGTTAATAAATAAGCGCAAGGTAGCCGACATAAGGAAGTTTAATATGGAGAGAATCGAGCATGCTCTAAAGAACGGAGGTAGCCTAAAAACAGTGAAGAGGAAACTAGGCATAGGTAAAAACCAGATGTATGCATTAAGAGACAAGCAGGGCAATGTCATTAGCAATATGGATAAGATAGTTAACGTAGCCGAAGAGTTCTACACAGACCTGTACAGTAGCCAATGTAATCAGAACGCTAATGAGAAAGACAGCAGTGCACAGCAATGCGTCATCCCGCCAGTAACGAAAGATGAAGTAAAGAAAGCCTTAGAAGCAATGAAAAGGGGGAAAGCAGCTGGGGAGGATCAGGTAACAGCAGATCTGTTGAAGGATGGAGGGGACATCGTGCTAGAAAAACTAGCCACCCTGTATACGCAATGCCTTATGACCTCGACTGTACCAGAAGCTTGGAAGAATGCAAACATTATCTTAATTCATAAGAAGGGAGACGCCAAGGACTTGAAAAATTACAGGCCGATCAGCTTACTATCCGTTGCCTACAAAGTATTTACTAAGGTAATCGCTAATAGAGTCAGGGCAACGTTAGACTTTAATCAACCAAATGATAAGCAGGCTTTCGTAAAGGATATTCTACAATAGATCATATTCACACCATCAATCAGGTGATAGAGAAATGCGCAGAATATAACCAACCTCTATATATAGCTTTCATTGATTACGAGAAAGCATTCGACTCAGTGGAAACCTCAGCAGTCATACAGGCATTGCGTAATCAGGGGGTAGAAGAGCCTTATGTCAAAATACTAGAAGATATATATAGCAACTGCACAGCTACTATAGTCCTCCATAAAGTCAGCAATAAAATTCCAATAAGGAAGGGCGTCAGGCAAGGAGACACGATCTCGCCAATGCTGTTCACCGCATGTTTGCAGGAGGTATTTCGAGGCCTGAATTGGGAACAGTTGGGAATAAGAATAAATGGAGAATACCTAAATAATCTGAGATTTGCTGATGACATTGCCTTGCTGAGTCACTCAGGAGGTGAACTGCAAATCATGATCAACGAGTTAGACAGGCAGAGCAGATCGATGGGTCTAAAAATTAACATGCAGAAAACCAAGGTAATGTTCAACAGCCTAGCAAGGGAACAACAGTTCACAATTGGCAGCGAGAGCCTAGAAATTGTGCCGGAATACGTCTACTTAGGGCAGGTAGTGACAGCTGATCCGGATCATGAGAGGGAGATAACTAGAAGGATAAGAATGGGGTGGAGCGCATATGGCAAATTCTCGCAGATCATGAGTGGCAGTTTACCAATTTCCCTCAAGAGGAAAGTGTACAACAGCATAATCTTACCGGTACTCACCTACGGGGCAGAAACGTGGAGGCTAACGAAAAGAGTTCAGCTTAAGTTAAGGACAACGCAGCGAGCCATGGAAAGAAAAATGATAGGTGTAACGTTAAGAGATCGGAAGCGGGCAGAGTGGGTGAGGGAACAAACACGGGTTAATGACATCCTAGTCGAAATCAAGAGAAAGAAATGGGCTTGGGCAGGGCATGTAATGCGAAGGCAAGATAACCGCTGGTCTTTAAGGGTAACGGAGTGGGTTCCAAGAGAAAGTAAGCGTAGCAGGGGGCGGCAGAAGGTTAGATGGGCGGATGAGATTAAGAAGTTTGCAGGCAAAGGGTGGATGCAGCTGGCAAAGGATAGGGTTAATTGGAGAGACATGGGAGAGGCCTTTGCCCTGCAGTGGGTGTAGTAGGGCTGATGATGATGATGATGATGATTTTGTGTACTACCAACACTATGATATGATTAACTGATGTCATGTAAAAAGAGCACACAAATCATTTTTTGTATTTATTGCAGAATAGTGATTTCATGTTTTAGACTGGCGATTTAAACGACCTATTTCTCAAGCATTCCCCCCTAAATATTCCGAGCGCCAGATCAGGGGAAAGCTTGCACCCATTGTATCATTGCTGGTAACTCGGTGGCACTGGGGATCGAACACCGCCCCTGCCGCTTGCGAGGCAGATGCTCAGACCTCTAGGTCACTGCTGCGGTCCGCCACTGATGTTGCTTACACCAGGTGCTGTTAAAGCCGCTGTATTTATGTTAAATGCATTTTAAAAAGCCATTCACTTCCCAAGTACAATTTCATCTCTATAGCAAAACTACAGTTCACCTAGCTAGACAAACCTGCTGCATACAAGCCAGCAGAAGGGTTGCACGTACATGCTTGGTTAGGAAAACAAAAATCAAGAAGAGCCTGCCCTTCATGGTGCATTATACCCTGCATTCAAGCAATAATCAAGATGGGCAGATGGTCATTTTATTGAACACTCGCATGTTACATTCGTAGAATCGAAAAGACAAGTATTATTGCAAAATCTTCAAGCAGGGTTTATTCTTCGAGAAAACATATCATAAAGAGTGTTGGATTTGTTATGGTGCACCTTGTATGGTGAAAGGGGCTCCAACTTTGTGAAAAGCTTAATTTTGGAATAACGGAAGTGTGTAGGCTAGTTGGGTAACCATGTTTAGATTGTGGACACGCTCAAAAAGACATTGGAAGTGTGTGCACTGTGTGGCCAACTCTTTCTGTATCCTTGTCTTTTCGAGCGCTTTCACGATCTAAACATAATTTTGCAAGACAGCAAGAAAAACAGATATTTGATATTCTATTAATTAAGGATAAAAGATCATGTTTTATTTTCTTGCTTAAAGTGTACACCGTATCGCTATTGCTGTATTGCAGCACTTCCGTCGTGGCATTGGATTGCAGTCTCTTGACTTTTGTTTATAAAATAGGCAGTCCTTTTTGCATTCGATTGCAACACTTTAGGATTTATCTCAGAGTTGTGTGGTAGCGAACTCTCGAATTAACGGTTTGCATTATTACGCCAGCATAACTTGCTAAGTGTTTCACTGCAGTCTTGTTACTATTACTAGAACAGTCTCGTGAAAGTATGCCGCCTGGTGGTCATTGAGGATTACTGTACACATATCAAAAAGCCGGATCAGCTGTATACTCATTACAGCTACCAGAAGTAAGGTACAATTCATGACATACTAACTCACGAGTGCTGGAGCACCAGACTGGGGATTTGGATGAAACAATTTTCTAATGTGTGCTCGGTATCATCCTGTTTTGTTCCAGTTGTGGCGAGGTTTTCTTTTCATTTTTATTCTGTCAAGCATTCAAGTTTTGGGAAATTTGTGATTAGTTTTTCTTGTGTTCTCTTCAATGTTGAGGTTTAGTCTTTGTGGCACAAGCACTACACTCTATTACTTTTCAGTATAATACAAAATTTGTACTGCACACCAAGAAGAATAAAACTTCTACTTGAAAGATCTGCATCTGTTTAAGTTCTTCATTGTTGCTATTGAAACTAAGTTGAGAGACCTTGTAGTTTAGCTCTTGCTACAATTTTTAGGGCAGCCTCATTAACATAATCACATCACCAACGAAAACTAGGCACTCTTTGTGCAGTGAAAAACAGTTTTAAAATACTTGTTAATAGCTGTCAGTGTAGGACTGGCCTAAAATGCATTGTGCTCTATGTAGCTCTACTCTGAGGCAGGATTGATTCATCTCCACCTGCAGCATGATACCGCCAAGATAGCAATTATTTGGTGAACTTTTATAATTTTTGTCACACTGAGCAAACTTTCCTCTTTTTTAAACATGAAACTTGAGCTGATTTTGAACAGATCGAGGAGGAGTGTGGGGTATTTCTTTATGCTCATCGGTTAGTTTAAATTCACGTCAGGACAATGGCCTCTTCTAGTTTAAAAGTGTCCTGAAACACATTTTCAGTGCATTTTTGCAAGTTGGTTGCATAGAATGAATTATAGTGTAGCTATTAGCATTGGTCTACCACGTATACTGCGGTTTTTAGTATTTGAATTAGCTCGCAAAAACAAATTCCTGGCACTGATGGTGTCACCATAGAGTGGCGATTTTTAGCAGCCGATTTGAAATAAATTAGTTCGAGCTTGATGATTGGACAAAGAGTACATATAATGCAAATTGTGTTAATAACTCTAGATACGTTTTGTCAAGCTGTTTTGTTTTATATTACATTAACAAAACCAACTTATTTGCCCTAGATAAAAGCACTTTAAAGCAAGAAAAACAAAAATACACCACCAGAGGTTCTGCCTACTTTTTGCATCGACTCTGCGCCTCTCTGTAAACATCCTACGACCTAGCACTCAACACTTATGGCTACTCTCAATGTATCTGAGAGCGGCTTTGTGGAATCGATCCGAACGAGCCATTGAACTCTATAAGCGCTCGTTTCGGTCCAAAGGAAGGATGAGTTTGTTTCACATTTAGCATGGGGTGCGCATCGTCAGCTTGTGGAGGATCACCGGGCGGCTGCGCCAAATGGTGCAACGTTCCCGTCAACAGCGCACACTCCTTGCTCGCCGAGACCAACCAGCGCGCTAGGGGCGACAGGCGATGGTTGGCGGTAAGCAGTAGCTGTACGCGCTATGCTAAATGTGTCTGATATCTTGCGCAGGCTGTCACACTGTCGCAGTATCTCGCGCTCGAGTTCGGATCCATAAGTAAGAAAACGTCACTGATCAGTGTTCTCTTCTGCGCTGTCGACGTTACGATGAATCATCGCTGGGTCAGCTGGGCGTTCACATGGTTGTTGTAACCATGGAAACTGCGCTGTCAGCCTTGGCATGTACGAGCTACAGAGAACAGGAAACCATGAATTGCAAACTTCCGCCACGTGCTCAGATAGGTTGTTTTGATTGGTCGCACTAGGTGTCGTCATTGAGAGAGTGAAATGGGAATGGGAAGATGCATTGACAATCGAGTTGAGGGCAGCGTTTTTTTCTGGTATTTTGAAATTTTTTCATTGAATAACTGCCGTTCTTATGCATCGATTTCCGTAATTCTTTTTGAGTCAGCATCTGTGTGACAAAGAATCCATCAAGCATAATTGGCATCCGTTCAAACGGTGTTTAGCAGCCCCTTTAAGTATTTGTGTCTTGCGCCAGCTGCATGCCGACTATCCTGAGAAATGTCCTAATCTTATCTAGCGAGCTTATATTCAGGTATTTCCTGTTATATTTTTCTTTGAGTGAAATTCATTTTGTAGCGATACAATGTGTACGAGCTGTTTCCTGGCATGGTGTTCGGATTATCTGGAATGAACTGCTATGAAATGGGTCTCTGATCTCACCTTGAGTAGACTAAATTAACTTATGCTAGGGCACTCTTTGGCCATAGATGCCTTTGGGTCATTAAAATATTACAAAGTCATTCTGTTGCCCTAAGAGGTCATTGGTGATTCATTATCGCAATCGTATGCCCTGGCCAACTTCATTTTCTTCTTTTAATTTCTGCCAGAACACTGACAACTTCCCCGTTCATCCCTGTTTTGATTTCACTCGGTCAGTTATGCTATTAATAATTATAATAACTTTCTTGCACAAGTATATTTAAAACATATTTTGGGTTAAATCACGTCAATTTTCCCGCTCTGCACAATAATATATATGGTTAGTTTTGTATTTCTTTACTTGAGTGGTAATGCTTGTTTTGTGCTCACTGTCTAAACAACCTTATTTGCCTATCATATCCTAAGTCTGTCTATACCTATCTTGCTTCCCCCTAGCTCTTTGTTTTTTCAATCATTCCTCCTCTCCTTAGCACTAGCCATTGGTCATAAGCCTGCTGTGGGAAGGACAACCAGGACTGGGCCCCCTTTTTTCATGGAACCTGCACTGCTACTGTTAACACTAATAGTACTATGTTAGTATTTTTGTGATGCTGCATTTATTCTTATTTATGAAGTAGTAAGCTAAGGCAATGCTACCAGCGTTGGATGTCACAATATTTCATGCATATATCTTGCCTGCAATATATCATCGTGTTCACTTTTACACTACCCTCTATTTCTTTCAGCTCTGTTATTTGGCTGTAGGTATTTTGTGCTTCTTTCCTAGTTTAGTCCACTCAAACTAAATCTTTGCTTTCTGTATCGCAGGTAGAATCAACAATGAATGCTGCTCTGTGCCTTGTAGGCCCAGAAGCTATGAACTTTTCTTGGAATTGAAAAGCCTTTGCCATATTATGTGCTAAACCTGGAGTGTGAAGAGGAAAATGTCATTTCTTGGATTGCTGCAGAGGTGAGCCATTGCGGTGAATTTCATAGTGCGAAAGACAGGGACAAGAAGTGAGATAAAACAGGCGCTAAACTCGCGACTAAAGTTTATTGACGTGAACGGGATATATAAAATCGAAGCCACTAACCACGCAGTTGCAGATAAGACAACATGCGTCAAAAATCGCCCTCAGCATTTCCCTGATACACATAGACCAACTCACTGCGTGTTAACAAGTTAGAAAACACACTCACAAATTTGTCACGGAGTCGTAAGATGTGTCTAGCCTCAATAATCTCTCATTTCGTCTCTCCAAATTTACTGCCAAAATGAGAGCTGCCAAAGGAAAAGGTAGCAGCCTTCACATCTTTTGAAGTGTACAGCAAAGTTATAACCCCTACCCTCTTGTGCTCCTGTAGTCGACATTCATAAAACTTCCAGGTTCACCTAAGTAAACCCGACCACAAGATAATAGTATCTGATATCACATTCATTTTACAAGGTACATATACATTTCACTCCGCACGTGTACACTTCTCGAGCCACATTCACAGAATTATTTTTAAAATTATAAATATTTTAGACAACTTATTAGGAGCCGAAAAAGCCACTTTTACATCATACCTTCTGGCCACATTTTCTAATTGTGCGACGATATATGTACATACAGGAACACAACCAGTCTTTTGGCATCTCGTTGGCTGGCTGCAGCCTGATTGTGCCGGTCTCCACGAAGCTGTTTCAGCTTCTTTAACAATTTATAATATGCTCCTGCAGTAACATCGTTGAGAAATCCTGCGTTCGTTAACCTTAAAATCTGCTCTTGGAAACTAGTCCATGCTGTGAAAGCATAACTTCATCAATTCGGAGCCCAGGCTAGAAAGTGCAATGCTACCTTTCCCAAGCTTGAAATGGTCGACCTGTAGCCAGGTAGCAGCTTAACACTCCTAGCTGAATATCGCCAGCACACATGGCGTGTGCATAACATCAAGGGTGCACAAACCACAGCTCTTTTTCTTGGGACATTTGCTTTAAGGTAAACCTAAGATAAAGGCCTAGCTCCTTAAATAACTTGATAGTATGTACAGGTTTCCAAACTATCACAACCTTTATAGAAGTCCAGAATATCATCGACATAGCGAACGATTTTTCCCCTGCCCATGCACGTTGTTGACAATTATTCTACCCACTCTGCATAAGAAAATATCGCTTAGCACAAAGCCAACCTTCGAACTACTGCATATACCCTATTTTAAAACACATACCGCACTGCACTACTCAACAAACATGCCCTTCAAATAAATGCTATTCAATAACATGTTCTTCAGAATGAGACTGGGGAGAGCTACAATCAACACAAGGGGACAAAACCACATAAGAACACCACGAGACACAAGCGCAAATTTTGAACTGAGTATCTTTTCGGCATGACGCATATTTATACGCATCTAATCATGTGGCTCACAAACATAAAAGCGTTAGAGCCAGCCAAGATATCAAAGCAATCTCCTACACCATGCGAGATATAAGCTATCGTCGCAAGTCATGAATTTCGCACAAGACCGGCTAAAAACACTTTTTCTTTTTTTGTTAAAACCACAGACGGGTCGCTAACGAACCCAGCACCTCCCTTTTCTGAAGCCATGCAAAATGCTTCCTACAATTTTCTTGTGGTCTCGTCCTTTGATTTAAGTAGAACCGCAGTTCCATCCAGTAGAGGTTCGCACTTGTGCTAAGCGCAGTGTGCGGCGAGGTTGCCAGGGGAACTGAGCAGAGTTGTCTTAATTATGCTCCCGCAACCTCTCAATTAAGCACCTTCTTGTCTGGCCGACATAGGCCTTGCTGCAAGACAGCGGTATTTTATACACCACGCCTTCAACACATGTCACAAACGGGTTCCTGTGCCTCACGCGACAAGACCATGCGTCGTGCTCTTCTTGGCTAGAATTTATTTTCGCACACATGCTTTTGATTTTCTGAGGCGCGGAAAATACAACGGCAACTCCATACTTTTATGCCACTTTTTTTAGACTGTGTGACAAGGCATGCACATGTGACAAAACAACAGGTTCCTTATCTTTTTCGTTCCCATTTGCAGGTTGCCTTTTAATGAATGTCTTCAAAACTTTTTGTGCGGCCGAGACCAGCAACAGTGTTGCGTATCCAGCAGCCTCCAGTCTTGCAGCCTGTAAATTAACGCTGTCAAGCAACTTGTAATGGCAAGACTTTTTTAGCGCATGCTTGAAACAAGCATCAGCTATGTTCCGCATTATCAGCTTGTAGTGCGCGGAGTCGTAAGGAAGCAAGCCCTTTTCGCTCCTTGTTCTGTACTGTCAGCAAACGTGGGGCCGATTTCAATGCCTATGTCTAGAAATTGTAGGCAATTGACCGAGGGGGTTTCATATGTGAATGAAAGTCCTGGATGAGCTAGCTGGAATTCGATCAGCGTTTTTTCTGCGAAATCATTCATTGCACATCCCGCTTCGGCACATCTCAGAATCATCAACGTGCCTGTAGCACGCCTTCATGCCAAGCGGAAACAGTGTGTCACGTAGGGCACGGTCGCCTCTGGCTAGAAAAATGTTGCACAGTAGAGGCGCGATGTTAGAGCCGATGCATATCCCGTCCTTCTGCAAAAAGACCTCACCACCAAACTGTGCGTACAGGGAAGAGAGATACAACTCAAGTAGTGCAAGGAAGTCCGAAGTGCTAATTCCACTCACATTCATAAACTCTTACATCGCGTTAGAACGGTGCAACATTTTTCTAGCCAGAGGCGACCGTGCCCTACGTGACACACTGGTTCCGCTTGGCATCAAGGCGTGCTACAGGTACGTTGATGATTTTCTTATATGTGCCGAAGTGGGATGTGCAATGAATGATTTGGTAGAAAAAACGCTGATAAAATTCCAGACAGCTCATCCAGGACTCACATTCACATATGAAAGCCCCTAGGACAACCGCCTACAATTTCTATACTTAGCCATTGAAATCAGCCCCCACGTTTTCTGGCAGTACAGAACAAGGAGCGAAAAGGGCTTGCTTCCTTACGACTCCGCGCACTCTAAGCTGATAGAGCGGAACAAAGCTGATGCATGTTTCAAGCATGTGCTAAAAAAGTCTTGCCATCACAAGATGCTTGACAGCTTTAGTTTACAGGATGCAAGACTGAAGGCTGCTGGATACCAATAACTGCTGCTGGTCTCGTTCGCGGAAAAAATTTTGAAGACGTTCATTTACGGGAAGCCTGCAAATGAGAAAGAAAAATATAATAGACCTGTTGTTTTTCCATATGTGCATGCCTTGTCGCGCAGGCTAAAAGAATGGCAAAAAATATGAAGTTCCAGTTGTACTTTTCACGCCTCAGAAACTCAAAAGCGTGTGTGCAAAAATCAATTACGGCCAAGAAGAAGAACACCACGTATCGTCTTGTGGCGTGAGGCACAGGAACTCGTTTGTTGCATGTGTTGAGGGCGTGGTGTATAAAATACCGCTGTCTTGCAGCAACGCCTATGTCGCCAACACAGGAAGGTGCTTAAATGAGAGGTTGCGGGAGCACAATTAAAATAACACTTTGGTCAGTGCCCCTGGCAACCTCTCAGCACACTGCGCTGAACACAAGTGAGAACCTCTCCCGGATAGAACGACGGTTCTTCTTAAATCAAAGGACAAGAACACAAGAAAATTGTGGGAAGCATTTTACATGGCTTCAGAAAACGAAGGTGCTGGGTTCGTTAGCGGCCCGTCTGTGGTTTTAACAAAAAATAAAAAAACTGGTTTTAGCCGGTCATGTGTGCAATTTATGACTTGCGAGGATCGCTTATATCTCGCATGGTGTAGGTGATTGCTTTGATATTGCTACGGTTGTGCTTGTGCTTGGAACGCTCGTGCTTGGTGCGCTCGCGCTTGGAACGCGAAGAGGACGAAGTACGTTTCTGCGGCTGGGCTTCGCGTGCCCGGTTGTTCGGCTGCGTGGCTGTAAGCTGTTTCCCTGTAAATATATTTTTCCCTTTTGGTGTGCACATCTTCACGTTACATTATTGGTGGAGGTGCTGGGTATCGATCCCAGTACCTCTCGCTCCTTGCTGATGGACTCCTTGCTTCGCGGCTTTAAATGGTCCACATGTCCATGTTACCTCGACGATGTTGTGGTTTTTTCGCCCACGTTTACCACGCACCTCGAAAGACAGGCGAGCATTCTTTCTGTCTTCCGTAGAGCCGGGCTACAGCTCAATTCGTCGAAATGTCAATTCGGTCGCCGCCAACTCACCATTCTCGGCCATCTAGTCGACGCTTCTGGTGTCCGCCCGGATCCTGATAAAGTTAAAGCCGTCAAGGACTTCCCTATTCCCCAGTCGTCTACGGATGTGCGCAGCTTCGTCGGCCTCTGCTCGTACTTCCGCCGTTTCATCAAAAATTTTGCCGGCACCGCTCGCCCCCTGACCGACCTTCTAAAGAAAGACACCCCTTTTACCTGGGGCCCTGCCCAAGAGGAGGCCTTTTCTTCGCTAGTCGACTTACTCACCTCCCCACCTATTCTGGCCCATTTTGATCCGTCGGCTCCGACTGAAGTTCGCACAGACGCCTGCGGTTATGGGATTGGCGCCGTGCTAGCCCAACGTCACCAAGGGCAAGAACGCGTTATTGCATATGCCAGCCGCCTCCTTTCTACAGCTGAGCGAAATTACTCAATTACAGAGCGCGAGTGTCTAGCTCTTGTTTGGGCTGTAGCTAAGTTCCGACCGTACCTGTTTGGCCGTCCATTCTCCGTAGTGACCGATCACCACGCCCTTTGTTGGCTGTCTTCACTGAAAGACCCCACAGGCCGGCTCGGACGTTGGACGTTGCGCCTCCAAGAGTATTCTTACACTGTTCATTACAAGTCAGGGCGTCTCCATCAAGACGCCGACTGCCTGTCTCGGCACCCTGTAGAGCCGCCTGATCCTGGAGACAACGACCTCGGCCCGTGCCTCTTCGCTATCTCCGATCTGGTTAACATCGCGGACGAGCAGCGACAAGACTCTTCCTTGCGTATTCTCATTGATCGCCTCAACTGTGCCAGCCGAGATCCTTCATTGCAACTGTTCGTCATTCAGGATGGCGTCCTATACCGCCGAAACCTTCGTCCTGACGGACCTCCGCTCCTGCTAGTCGTTCCCCACCGTCTCCGTTCATCTGTCCTAGCGGAACTACACGACCTACCGACCGCAGGCCACCTCGGCGTCTCCCGCACATACGATCGGGTCCGACGCCGCTTCTTTTGGCCTGGTCTGTACCGCTCTGTTCGGCGTTACGTTGCCTCCTGCGACCTCTGTCAACGCAGGAAGAGACCATCAACGTTGCCTGCTGGCCTTCTACAGCCTATTGACGTACCTCTCGAACCATTCTACCGTGTTGGACTCGACCTTCTCGGACCTTTTCCGACGTCCTGCTCCGGACGCGTTGGATTGCTGTCGCGACCGACTATGCGACCCGGTACGCTATCACGCGTGCGTTACCAACAAGTTGCGCAACCGATGTCGCCGACTTCCTATTGCAGAACGTAATCCTTCACCACGGCGCTCCACACCAATTGCTGACGGACCGCGGCCGCTACTTTTTGTCCCGAGTAGTTGACGATATCCTCCGGTCCTGTGGCACGCAGCATAAGCTCACTACAGCTTACCATCCCCAGACGAACGGGCTTACCGAGCGCCTCAACAGGACTCTGACCGATATGCTATCCATGTATGTCTCGCCCGACCACCGCGATTGGGACGTTGCCTTGCCTTATGTAACATTTGCTTATAATTCGTCGCGGCATGATACCACCGGCTATTCTCCTTTCTACCTTCTGTTTGGTCGGCATCCTGCGCTGCCATTGGATACATTACTACCGAGTTCTACTGCCTCGACCACAGAGTATGCACGTGACGCCATCTCCCGAGCAACTATGGCCCGTGAAATCGCCCGAGACCGGCTCACCGCATCTCAGACCTACCAGAAGTCAGTTTACGACCGCCGGCATCGCCCAGTACACTATCCGCCGGGCTCACTCGTCCTCCTTTGGTCTCCTTCTCGCCGTGTAGGTCTCTCTGAGAAACTTCTACGTCAGTACAGTGGCCCTTATCGAGTTCTCCGTCAGGTGACCGACGTGACCTACGAGATTACACCTCTTCATGCTCCGACGTCGTCCACTAGCCCTTTGACTGACGTCGTTCATGTAGTCCGTCTCAAACCGTACCACACGCCTGCTACATCATCCACTTAGCACCGGGACGGTGCTTTTGCCGCCGGGAGTTATGCTACGGTTGTGCTTGTGCTTGGAACGCTCGTGCTTGGTGCGCTCGCGCTTGGAACGCGAAGAGGACGAAGTGCGTTTCTGCAGCTGGGCTTCGCGTGCCCGGTTGTTCGACTGCGTGGCTGTAAGCTGTTTCCCTGTAAATATATTTTTCCCTTTTGGTGTGCACATCTTCACGTTACATTATCTTGGCTGGATCTAACGCTTTCATGTATGTGTGTCCCATGATTAGATGCGTATAAATATGCGCCATATCGAAAATAAATTTATTTTCCTCAGCTGAAAGTTTGCGCTCGTGTCTCGTGGTGTTCGTATGTTGTGTTGTCCCCTTGTCTTGATTGTAGCGCTCCCCAGTCTCAGTATGTACAGCCAACTAGCCCCCTACAGAGCTTTACTCACGTTTCTTTAGATAAGTTTCATAAAAGGGTTCATGCGAAATTGTATCTGGTTAGTTGCAAAATCATCTGTCTACTTCACATCCTGAATATCAATTTTTTTGTACGCAAATCGCAGTGTGGTTGTGTATTTTAAGAATGACAATCCAGCGGATTGTGTTGCGATTTTGTCTATGTAGAATTATTTTATTCTATCCTGTATGAAGATCTCGCGAAAAGCCTGTGAATGTATATATCAGAGCACAACGATGAGCTTTTCTTTAGGAAAGGGTGTGTAATATAAGTCTTTTCTGCCAATAGCTCCTTTTCATTGAAGTGAAGAGCATGTTTGTGGCGTATAGCAGTGCGACATATGTTCAAAAGTCTGCTAAATGTATTGAATCGAAGGTTGCCTCTGTGCTAAGCAATATTCTCTTAAGCAGGGTGGATGGAATGATTGCCTAGAAATTGCATGACCTGGGGGAGAAAATCTTTCGCTACGTCTATGATTTTCTGGTCTTTACAGAGGTTGCGATAGGATGAGACCTGTACATATTGCGAAGTTGTTTAAGGAGCAAGACCATTGTCTTAAGTTTACCTTGGAGAATATGTCCCAACAAAAATAGCGGCGGTTTCTGAACCTTATCTTGATGTTATGCATATGTCATGTGTGCTGGCGATATTCACCCAGGAGTGTTAAGCAGCTACTTGACTATTGGTCGAATCATTCTAAGCTAGTGAAAGATTGCATTGCGTCAAGTCTAGGCTCGGTATTGGTGAAGCCATGCTTTCACAGCATGACACCTGGTTTCCACGAGAAGATTTTAGGGCTAACGAAAGAATGATTTCCCAACCATGCTATTGCAGGAGCGTGCGATAAATTGTTAAAGCTGAGCGCATAAGATAGGGCAAGTAGGTAAGACATGCTAAAGGTAATGGCGCAGCGTCAAGTAACGAGGACAACAGGAGAGCACACCCACGCACAAGTTCCAACCTTGGAGCGGATACAGAATCCAAGAGCGCGTGCTTGACATTCAGCGTTGGCAGCCAAGGATCAGGCTCGTTCAATCTTGAGTGTTCAAATCCGTGTTTCCTCGTTTCCTTGACTGTCAATGCTGAATGTCAAACACGCGCTCTTGAATGCTGTATCTGCTCCAAGGTTGGCACTTGTGCGTTGATGCGCTGTCCTACTGTCCTCGTTACTCCATGCTGCACCATTCTTTCCTTTAGCATGTTAAAGGTGAAATTCCCTTCGCAGGGATTGGCAGGATCAGGCAGGGGCCAGCCAGTGAGATGCCAAAAGACGGACTGTGTACATACATAGATTGTCGCCAAATTTGAAAAATGTGGCCAGAAGTTATGACGTAAAAATGGTGTTCTCGGCCCCTAATAAGTTGTCTACAATCTGTAAAATTGTTAACAATTTTGTTAATTTCTTTCGGGAAAAGCACATGTGTCGAGTAAAACTTGGAAACATACATGTACCTTGCAAAATGTATGTGTTGTGTAGGGTACCATTATCATGTGGTTGGGTTTATGCTGGTGAAACTCGAATGTGTATCAGTGTGACTACAGCAGAAAAGGTATTTGGATATTGGTAGGGGTTCTAACTTATCTGCACATTGCAAGAAATGTGAAGGCTGTTAGCCATTCTTTCCGGCTACACACATTTTGGCGTTACGTTCAGAGCAGATTAACTAAAAAATTATTGATGCTAGACACATCTTATGACTCGGTGACGAATGTGTGAGTGTGCTGTCCATAGCGTTAACATGCA
This sequence comes from Amblyomma americanum, assembly GCA_030143305.2. Lineage (NCBI taxonomy): Eukaryota > Metazoa > Arthropoda > Arachnida > Ixodida > Ixodidae > Amblyomma > Amblyomma americanum. Next base: position 160,084 of record JARKHS020011818.1, read on the forward strand.
GCGAGTTGGACTATCTAGATGAGAGGAATGTTAAGGGCGATCTTTTACTTAAGTTGTGCTGTACCTTATGTGCAACGGTGTGGTTTGTGGTGTTGTTTGGCTTTTCTATAGACACCCTCTTCACTTCTATAAACTTCAGTTGCGAGTCAGCGCCTGTTTTGTTTCCATTCTCGTCCCTGTATCGAGCGGACAGATTCACGTACTTGTAGAGTAGATTCACGGAATTGTGTACTTGCAGAGGCTTTTGAAAGAAACTGGGGAATTTTCTTTTCTTTATGCAGAACGGAAGGTTGAATTTTTTTCACACACAAGTTTTCAGCATGAAATTCCACTCAAAAAGGTGAAACCCGCTAAATTGTACATTTTGTGTGCAAGGTGCTGACGCTGCATACAAGTAAAAATATTCGTCCAGGTTATTTGGCTAGCCTCCTTCTTCCTTGCGCCAGATTTTCTGAAATAATATTTTGTCAGAATTATTTTAATCAGATTTTTGAAGAACATAATATTTACACCAAATTTGGTGATCATATATGACAAAATTCAAAGCGTGATGATCATTGGTGTTGTTTAGTCTGGGGAAGTGAAAAGAGAAGTACATAGTATATAGTAAAATTAAATATGACCTGTCTAACATAAACAAAACTACCCTTCTTTAGAAGAAAATTTGGTACCGAAGTGCTGGAGTGGCAAGGCATGATGAAGACATAGACAGCGTGCTGTATTTATGATGGCATGAGAACTTTTGCACAGGGATTCAGGCAATTGGTGAGTACTTTGGTGCTATGCTTCTGCTTATGTAGAAAAATTATGTTTTTAATATAGGAGTGTATCTGAAAATTTAAGCAAAAATTGAGTAGTAGTTAGAGATTCTTGCACGTGAAAATACTGTGAGAATTGGCTATTAATGATGTGTCTCACATGTACACTTATCTGCTGAATATAGTAAGCATGGCTCTCGAGCTGAGTGCCTCTGATGTATGAAAAAAATCGCCAGGTTACTGCATGACGCGTGGAGCAGCCCAGTGTAGCACATTCAGGCTTCATGAAGTGGAGAATGAAGGCAGTAAATAATTTAAGAGTAGAAAACACATCACAAACCACAGGACCAGGAAGTTGACAGAACACGCTGACCCCCTGATGACACACTGTGCATGACGGGTGTTATAAAGTTGCCTGTCATGTAATGCAAGACGGAGGTCGCACAGAACGGGTGTTAAACATGAGTTGATGCAGACACCTTCTGTCATTACTTTGTACTCACTGTAGAATTCGAGCAAGAAGCAAAGGTAACAGTTGAGCATGGCCAGACTCTAGTGCTTTCCTTCGCAAGCAATCTTAGAAATATTTTATGCTTTCGCTTGACATATATATCAATGCTGCATTTGGCGAGGAAAAGTACATACCCTTGATGTCAAGTGACAGTGCACTCAAAGGACCCGATAACAGCTCACTGAGGTTTTGTGATATACCTACAGGGCACCTCATGAGAAATTCTTAGGCTTCAGAACACTGAGCCCTTGCAGAAATTGTCTCAAAGTTTGTTGCGACATAGACCTCTTCGTAATCGATGACGCTAAAAGACGAGCCTTCCTTTAGTGTCACAAAAAAGCCCGAGGATGTGGGTCGTTTTACTTCTGCATTAGTGCCAAAATGTTTGGTAGCGAGATCTTTCGCAGATATGGCATTCTTTCACAAAATGTCAAGAAGGAGACTGAACCTGCGCCAAGCAGTACCAGTAAAAAATGTATCACAGCTGTTGAAGAAGCAAAAAGACTCATGCCTTCATGCTTTCTTTTGCATCAGACACATGAGGAGACTCGTCTTTCTGGGTCATCAGTTTGGAAAGCTTCACATGGCAGTGGTCTTCGGTTAAATTTCTGCAAAGAGCCCTTTCTGGAAACTATAGCATCCGTTCCTCGTGAGGCACACTGCAGAGATATTTTAATGCCTTAGTGAGCTGCAACCGGTAACTTTGACTGTATTTTCACTAACTTCAGATATTAGTGCATTTTCTTGCACAAGCTGAAATGATGAAAACTGTAAGTGACAAAAATAAGCTTTGGGGGAAGTGCACTTCCTGGGGCCGTATTCCCAGTTTGTGTCATAATAAAAAGCATCATAATCTGCCACAGCGGCCACACCTGATTGGTCAGAAAACCGGAAGCGGATCTCGGTTCGGTTGTGACTGTGAGCAGTGGCAGCATGTCACTGCTTTGGGATTGTCGCAGCGAGACGTCCAGTGGCGCTTTTGCACCTTGCCGAGAAAAAGAATGCGACAAAAGAAACATTCAGCCACAAGCTTGGTTGCGCATCGGATTCCACTGTAAAGGAGTAATATCAAAGCTGCTTTATATACCCAATTGACCTAAGCACGTACAAACAATATAGTTCAGGCACTCTTCACTGAACCGTAAAGGCCGGAGGTTTACGTACAGGAGAAACTATTATACGCAACCACGCATGGCTTTTTAGTGACAGAAGGCGGCATCTATATCCGTCGATCACCGATAGTAAAAAAAAGCAGCTAGCTTGTTCACGCAACACGGCGTTTTGCATTTATCTTGAGGAAAAGAAAACGAAGAGGAAAATTTGTAGCATGCACTTACTCGCAGCACAATGCGCGCTTCGTGCTGGGCTGAACCAAGATGCCGTGATGACTTGCCCTCTACAACATCGCTTATTGTAAATTGGTGCTGTGATCGGTCGGTTGCGTAGACGATAATTAGCGTTTTTTTCATTCATTTTATGCAGGCACTGCAAATAATCTCCTGTGTTTCTCTTCATATAAGCGTTTGGACACTTTGCAGACAAAGTTTTCTTAGGTTTCATAGTTTTCATAGTACGACGCACACGCATGCCCATTGACGCCTCAACACTTTCTTGCAAGTTAACTCGCGAGCTCAGTGATGCAGAGCCACACCTCCGCAGCTATCGAGAACCGTAAGGGACACCAAAAAGCCACCTCTGGCATGTCACACGCTTCGGTATAGCAGTGCATCCCTGGCGACTGACCATCCGTGCGCCTCAGTGGTTTCACGCTGGAAGACATTACACACGATCACGATGCAGGACACTTCAACTGCTAATAGAGAGCTCTAGAGTAGGAAATGCACATTTGCGCGCACTAAACGCAATTATTTGGCGGGTTATTCTCCTTTATTCTACATTATTCAATATACACAGACGAGATATCTCAGTGATAGTGGGGCCATCCAAATTGAATGAAGATAACAATTTCTACAGCAAACCAGTGCTCGTTAGGCCTAGGAGCTACCGAATCGTCCAACGAAATAAAAAACGGGCCGAATTTATAATCCATTCAATTTGATGTAGGCAAGGCAAGACGAAGCGAAACCTCCGTACCTAGTTTATAGCCAGTTCGCGGGCTGAAAAACGCAGTAACATCGACGAGTTCACTTCGAAGCGAGAGGCTCCACTTCATAGCGTGCCGCCATGTTGGCGGTCGAGCATCTGCTGCGTGCGCTGAGTGTTTGACGTCACCGTCCGGTTTCTTCGACCCTTTCGCTGCATCCGCACCACCACTTCCGCTTCCGGCGTGTCGACCAATCAGGTGTGCCCGTTGCAGCAGATTATGACGCTTTTCATCATGACACAAAGTCGGAATACGGACCCTGATTGCTTGTGGGCCAGTGCCAGATACCCACCTCTGATGCAGTGGGTACCAGCTTACCCATGGCCTGGTTCTGAGCTTCTTTATGGCGAAATGCTTGAGAAATGGGTCTTTGGCCCGACCTTGAAATGAAGAAAATACCTTGTGCCATGGCGCTTTTAGGCCTCAGATGCCCTTGCGTCAAAAAGATCGCAATCATTATCATGTTTATGGGAAAGTGTCCGGCCTTTTCTGATGTTACTAATGTTCCTTGCTCGCTAAGTTGTGAATTGAGTACTATATACTGAAAGGCATCGGCATTGAATTGTATTTGGCACCCATCCTGAGGTACTTTCTTTTTGCACAAAATGATAGACAACCGTTTTACTTTCTTGCACACAGTGTCGCACGGGTAAGCGCATTTTGTCTGCTTCTTTCTGGACCTGTGGTATTTAGTGTTTACTGTGATGGGAAATGAATTTTGGGCACTGAATCATGACGGCTTGGTTCTCAATGCATGGAATTTGCAAGTTTCTACGAAAGCCGATTGTTCAATAGCGGATGGTTCAAATGTATTTTTGAAATTTAGAATTGGTGTTGTATGACTACTAAATGAGGATTTTTTATGTTTTTCAGATGGATCCGACAGCAATGTCCAGAGGTACAATGTGTGTATTTTGCCATGAAAATTAAACGTATGTACTTGTACTCACCCAAGCTTTACCACTCTTTCATTCTAAGCTGCATTCTTTGTACGCAAGCAATGTATAACATGCGTAAAGGAGTCTTGTACATAATACTTATTTCTTCGACACTTGGACTGCTATATCTACAGTGAACATTGTGGGCAGAAGCTATACCAAGACGCATGTTCAGGTACTACAGAAAGTACATAATTACAATACAGATCATTTCTGCTCTAGATGAAATGAATTCCGAATGAACAGAGGAAGTATGCATACACATTGCGGAACCTTTAATCAGAACAAAACAGAAGCATTCCTTGTGAAAAAAACGATTACGTTCTCGTGCATAGCATGGCGTAACTTTCCGTTACCAAGAATGTGACAGCCGTCATAAAAAGTCTGTTTCTGACATTTAGCCGGTACCTCATGTTGCAGAAAACCCTCCGGCAACGCATTACCAGCGGTTTTCTCTGTGCAGTGGAGTATGTTTTTACAGTGTAGCACGCACGTCACGGAGCGCCGGTTGCACATACCCGCATTGCGCGGTCTTGATAGCAATTGTATGTCATGCCAGTAGACTACTACGCCAATGAAGAAATCGAACCTTTCGGTGCAGTTCCTCAAGAGCATTGACAAAACGATCCGCTGCTCGAAGAAATTATAGTTTGTGGTACTACCCTAAAGCCCGATCAGTTACTCGCGCCGGAGCAGACTTAACAAAAGGGGCTAAGGAAAAAATGATGGCCTTCAACGCTGCATTTAGAGATCCAGCACAGAAGTGATCGTTTTGAAAGCACTGCGATATGGCAGCGGAGCTAAACATATGTAATAGCATCACTGTCCAACTCATTGCGCAACAGCTATAGCGTTGTTGTTTCCATTTGATTGTCACACTTGCAATAAGACAAAATAGCGAAAAATAAACTCATCGTTATTAGATGTACCTTTTAAAATATTCAGTTTTAGGTTGCAACGTTTCAAACTCGTAACTACAGCACTACAGGTAATATTGTCAGCGTAATGTATGTTGTAGAAAACTTTGTCACTCAGAACATCCTGACTGAAGAAGAAAAGTAGCAACAGCACTGAGTGGATTTGCACGAAACCCTGGCCAAACCTCCACCGTGGGTATGTTCCATCGTGTTTGAGGCAACAACAACAACAACGTAGGGGTTGATTTTCATCTGACACCTGTCAGCAGTTGTGATTTGGTAGCTCTAGTCTACATGGTCGGATATTTGGTCGGTGTGTATGCTGGGCTCTTGATGTTTGATTGCTGCAAGAAGTTTGATTTTCAGAATATTTTATTGATGTTTGATTTAGGCAAACCTGCAAAAATTACCCGCCTTGGTGGCTTGGCCGCTTTGAAATTTCACCACCGGGTTCACCACATTAAACAGAAAGGGTGACTAAAGAGAGCCGTGTAGTGCACCCAATTTAACCGGACGACAGCCGGAGAGAGCCCCTAAAACGCGAACACGCATTAGGCGCACGATCAGTGATTCCAGGACAAAGCGAAACAGGCACCTGCTCACCCGTGGTTACTGAGACCAAGATCGTTGGATCAAATCTTGACCACGGCGACCTCATTTCGACGAAGGCAGAACGCAAAAGCATCGTCGCGCTGTGTAATGTCAGTGCACGTTAAAGGACGTCAGATTATTGAACTTAATCGCGATACCTCCGCTAAGCCATCCTTCACAGTCTACGTGCGGTTACAGAACGTTACACCTCACATGCATTTACGCATACTTCAGCAAGTTCAAACTTTCAGCAGCAGAGAAGCGTCAGTTATCATTCGTAAAGTCATGCAGAGGTCTAGGACATCCGCATGCTTTAAGAATAAAGCAGCCGGTTAACAGAGCGCGCAGGAGTGAGCCAGAAGCCCAATATTACACCACACAGAACATGACAGGCAGAGGTAATTAGGCAGCATAAAACGCAGGCATTTCCTGTCACCCATAGCAACCATTCAAACTTGCTATACCAGCGTACTGAGTGGTTATGTGTTTTGCACAGTTAGCAAAGTAACGCTATTCGTTAGTAAAAAAAAACGAGGAAGGAATAGGCAGAGATTGATCACATTCACAAAAAAGTTTATTTTTCAAAATATTCATCTAAGGGTCGGTTGCAATTCACATCGTAAACAAGGTATTATGCCTGAATTTCTAAGGGAGGAAAATCGAAAAGCTAAACCCACCTTTGAGATATATAGCATGCTTATCCAATAGTCACTTCATTCCGCAAAAGCCTGCGTGTGGTGGAACATGCAATTATGTACAGTTTCTGCAGAAGACGGGTGAGTTATAGGCCATCGACAAGCAGTAAGCCAGCGCGAGCAGCCCCGTCGCTGCTTTGCAAAACCGACGTCATGCGGCACAGCCGCCGTTGGGCTCATAGCGTATACTTATTTTCAAAGCTATGGTGCTGCCGTGGATTCGCACAAAGCACCAGTCTTTACTCAGACTCTCATATCAAGACTTTTCGTGTTGCTTTCTTCAGACTGTGAGGTGTTCCACTTCGACTCTCATCTTTTACGAAGTGCGCTTCCTTACAACGGCCTAAGCACTTAGGCAATGCTGGGCCCTAAAAAGCACGCAGTCAGATGCAAATGTGCCTGTTAGTGCCTGCATTCAAGTCTTGGCAGGTCGGAAGCGCCGCCGACATGACGATCCCGAAGTGCAAACCCTTGAAAACGCCAAGAAAAGACTCCAGCGACAAGGTAGCATGGTACACGGGCCTTCTTCATCATCATCATCATCAGCCGGACTACACCAAGCTGCGCCAATCCTATGCCTGCGACCTTCTTAATCTGATCCGCCCACCAAACCTTCTGACGGCCCCTACTACGCTTGTCTTTTCTTGGAATGCACTCCGTTACCCTTAATTATCAGCGGTTATCTTTCCTTCGCATCATATGCCCTGCCCAATCCCATTTCTTCCTCTTGATTCAATTACGATATCATTACCTTCCGTTTGTTCCCTCACCCACTCTGTCCGCTTCCGGTCTCTTAACGTTGCACCGATAAATTTTCTTTCCATGGCGCGCTGCGTTTTCCTTAATTTAGGCTCAACCCTTTCCGTTAGCCTCCACGGTTCCGCCCCGTAGGCGAGTACCGGTAAGATACAGCTAATGTACATGGGCGTTACTGCACGATAATTGCTACTGTGCTATTCAGATTTCCCGGCGTCAGTTCACCGACAGCACATTTGCTCTCCCGCGTTCCGTTCGTGAAGCTCTGAAGATTTAAGAGGACTTAGTGCCGCTCCTCGAGAACCGTGGTTCAGTGTTGTGAAGACAGGCAAACCGCGATTGTGGCACATAGGGCGCGTAAATTCGACTCCAACTCGTTCGGTTTGGTATACTCAATCTTCTGCACTCCCGAAGATGCTGCAAATTTCGGAGGCAGCTCTACGCTTAACTGGTTCGGCTGTAATTAAGATCATAGTGAGGCGGGGTTCAGCACCCACGTTCAGTACTGAAACTAGCAGCATTCTGGGTGGTCGCTCGTCGGAACTTTTTTTTCGCTTAAGCAACGTTACACCCCTCGTTCCCTTTCCGATATGCCTGGAGGTGGCAGTGGCGATGAAGTCATTGACTAATGGCAGGAAACAAGAAAAGAGAATGGCATCGTAATTGGACAAGGTGCACGAAAGTGGGCAGCGGTATAAAAACAGTACCAACTGGCAGTAAGTGCTAGAATCCTAGTTAAGCGCCTCTTTTCCACCACCGAGTGGGCGCAAATGTTGACCGCCAGACATGGCGCGTACCGTTTTTCACGCCTTCACCGCGCAACGCTCAAGCGCTTTGCCATCCTCCGCCGCTCCTGACCGGAAGCTCGAGTGCCCCTATGCGCCACGCAGCATAGTCCAGTGCATCGGAGGTGAGCATAGTGTCTCGCTTTGTCCAAACGACACGCCTAAAGAGGAAACGACACCAGTAGCGTGGACCTGATAGACTCAACAGGGGGTCGGCACCGAACCCCTGGCGCAAATGTTTCTCCTGCGCTCGCCGTATTTCCAAGCAATTACAGCGATATATTTCCACCGAACATACGACCACCACCACCGCGCAGCAGGAGACGCGAGGACGTGCACTTACAACATGCACCTCGAGGTGATGCCATTCTTTTCTTTCCCCGTGCCAGATCCACACCCTGGAGAAAAAGACATTCTCGCTGCAGCCAGTTGCCCTTTAGAATTCAAGGAAAATCTTGGAACAAAACTCGCAAGCCTGCTGGAAAGGTTCATGTTTTACTGCGAGGAGTGAAAAGAGGCCGCGGGGGCCGCATTTATTTGGCACTCGAAAGCCTTCAGCACGTTCAGAAGCTAAAGCGTTCACAATAGGCAAAAGAAAAGGCCCAAATACATGAAACATTCCAGGACAACCCTACGTGCGCAATCGGGCTTTTCTATTTGTGATGAAAGAAGCAGGCATGTTGCAATAGTCGGAGGGATGCGGCAAATTAATAAAAGTAAACCGCATCATTCCTTATTCGCCCAGACTGCCTTTTAAGCCCGGGCTTGCGTCGCAACCACTTGACGCCTTCGATCATCATGAGCTTTGGCTTACAAGAATGCATGGACAAAAATAGAAAAACAGACCTTTTGGAGGGAGGAGGCAACACCCATGAAGATGCACTTATGAACCTTCGCGAACCTACAAACAGACATCTTGAACAGGTTGCATGGTTTGTCTCTTCCATAGACTAGCTTTTGATCGTGCTTCGAAAAATTCTTGTACTAAAGAACCACTTGTTGTCTGGATTATAATGTCATGAGGCTCCATGTCGACTATGAAAAATACCGCAGTTGACAGCTTCGGACTGATTTCAAGCACCTGGGATTCATTACGACGCTCTGGTATTACAGAACAATCAAGCAGGCTTTGCATTTGGCCTGATAAAAATGCGGCTGTCGCAACCGGAATTTGATCCCGCGAACTTCGTCTGAACAGTCAGGTGCTGAAGCCACTGAGATACCATGAAGTAGGTATTTTGCTGCAAACATTAAATAGCAAGACAGCCAAACCGCGCAAGGCTGATATCTCCTTACCTGTTCTACCTGTTATTGTAGCAATCCCCTTGCTTGCCATCAGTTTTTTTGGAACTGAAATTTAGTCTCTAATCGATGAAATTAAACCTTGTCTTCCACAGCAATAGATGAAATAATTTCAAACTTTTAATCAACAGAACGCAGGTTTGAAAAGATTACTTATCGTTACTGTTTCCTCGGTAGCTTTCCACAAGATCCATACCTCAAACTGGAACAAGGAAATTGTGGTTCCCGTCTCATAGTCTAGTAACAAAGATTCCCCACTAAATTCTGCAAGCATCCCGCTCGCAAATGTACCAGAAAAGTTATGGAGCATGTTATCAAATATGAAATCAAGCGGTCTGTGGATGGTATCAATCTTGTTAACTATGTGTTCGAAACATGTATTTCAGAAGAAATATTCTTGCAACACACAGCTTCCTAGCCCTGAATGTTAACGCTTACCTGAACATCCACACCTTCGCTATAATGTTTTAGCCGCCGCGGAGGCTGAGTGGTTAAAGTGTTCGGCTGCTGACTCGAAAGATGCCGGTTCGATCCCGGCCGCAGCGGTCGCATTTCGATGGAGGCGAAATTCTAGAGGCCTGCGCACTGTGCCATGTCGGTGCACGTTAAAGAGCCCAAGGTGGTCGAAATTTCCGGAGCTCTTCACTACGGCGTTCCTCATAGCCTGAGTCGCTTGTGGACGTTAAACCCCCAAAAGCCAAAGTTAAGGCCTACTTCCTTTTTTTGTTTGTTTGCTTGCTTGTTTGCTTGCCTGCTTGCCTGCTTGCCTGCGTAGCGCAGCGCACTGCCTCTCAGTGACTCGCTGGCGCTTTAAACATGGCTGAGAGCCCCGCTGTATTTGTCTGCGCGTGGTGGCGTGGCATCGGAGCTGCTGAAAACAAGGCCCAGGTAATGCGGCAAGCGCTCTTTCTAGCTTTCAGTGCTGCCTATCAGTCTCACGGGCGGTCTAAACGAGAGAGGAGGAGCTGACGCAGGGAGAGAGGAGGGGGAGGGTGAGGCAGCCTCCGTAACTTTGGTCGCGGAGCCTTTGCCTCATTGCTAAACTACCGCATATAGTTGGACCTTTTCGACTGCACAGTAGGGTGAAAGGTCTCTCGACCCCCCCCCACACCCCCCCCCCCCCCTCCCATGTTCCCAACCGTGCCGCGCTGCATGTGGGAGCCACCTCAGGATGTACTCCTGGTGTCGAAACCAGTTCAAAAAAGTGTACTGTGCGGCTCTTCTGATCACGTAGACCGGCATCTGTCTGTGGGACGCATGGCCTTCACTACCGGAGGCCTTTTCGTCCGCAGGTCGTCAAGCGTCTGGCTGTCTCCTTCAAACAACATATCAACTCACAGGAACCAGCAGTCCTCCCTACTTGCTATCCCCATTAAGCAGGGTATGCATTGGAGAAGAGCGCCTATCATTTCTGTATCAGTAAAATGTCGTTCTGCTCTGTCTTCTTCGCTCTGATTTCTTTAACGGGGCTACATAGCCTGAAGTACTGACTACATTCTCGAGTCGAAATGCAGAGCAGCACATTATTCTGGCTGCTTCTGATGCCAGCCAGTCTAAACGCATGCCTTGAAAGCTCAAGCGCCCATGATCAGCCAAGACCCATGTTGTCAATGTTTGTTGTATAGGGACATGACGAACTATATTTTTGTTAATGTAAATAGCAGACTGTGGATCACGCCTAGCAGCTGTAAAGTGCGCAATGGCAAGAAGAATAAAGAAAGAACCTCGTAAACTACTTTGGGCAAGGGACTTTAAAACAAGCGTTTAGGAAAGGAAAAGAAATACATCGTCAGCGCAGTGTAAAATGTTACCATTTAAGAAATGTATAGTCCAAAGACTGTATGCCAGAAATTTCAGTACATTTCTCTTATGCTCATATCGTTACACTTGTACGCTTCCCTTTCTTTCATGTTGCATACGTGCATTGCACCGACTCGCAGTGCAATCTTTGATAGGGTATAATCTCTCCACCATAGTTCCACACGTTGAGGCCAAAGCAGCGCTGCTTTTAAACAAAAAACATTCATTACAACAAGATAGAAAATGCGCACTCGAGTGAACGCAGGGCGAATAAAATTTAACCGAGGATTTTTGAGAGACACGGTGCCACGGTTTGTATGACACGGTGCATGTAACATACTACGTTATGTGGCCACGTGGTCCAATAAACTAACGCCCGCTTAATGTCCCTAACCTCGTTGTATACTTTCTCTGCAAAACTGAGATAAATATTCACCCTTTACGAGAAATGCTATCCATTATTCGGCAGGGCAAGTTGAGAAAAAATAGATTAAGCTGAGCCATTATCTCACCTTAATGATAACCTCTTGCCACGTTTCGGTACGAAGATTGCACGCCAGGGGAAACTGGTTCGTATTGGCTCGCCGCTGCGCAGGAACGACAGGGATGGTTAACGGTAAAGCCAAGCGCTGCATAGCCAGCAACTTGGCAAGTTCATCGGCAACAACACAAGAGAAAGCGAGAGATGTGTGCAGACCAAATATGAATACAAAAACAAAGCCAAAAAGCAGTAGCTAAAGCACCCACGCGTCGGGACAGACCGGTTAAACAGCTACGCAATAAACTCAGCAGTTGGGGTAAAAATTCCGTAGTGTGCCTGCACGTGTAGGCGGTTCTACCCTCGGGTTAAGATTCTTGTTTTGACTTTGCACAATCTTTCGCTTTCTCATTTGGTGTTCTTTTTTCAATAAATTCGATCAGCTCCTTGTCGGTTCTTTGTTCTATCATTCTATTCTGCCCTTGTAGTTAGTGTACTGCGGGAAAAAAAATGGGTGTGATTTAGCTCTGGTTAAACCTGGAGTGACGCGATAGCTGCAGGTTGCCGAGTGGAAATCGCTCAGTCGAATTGCAAACTCAGTCATTCGCCACTCCGTTTTGCTGGGCGTTCCTTGTTCACCTTCATCTTCTTCCCTGGACGTGGATTCACTACCGGCGTCTAGGCGCGCTGCGCCGCCGGCACCTACTCTTTAACACGTGACCAACCACGTGACCAGGCACGGCGCAGCCACGGAGCTCAAGGTGTACCAAGCTGAAGGCTCGAAATGCCAACGTAATGTAGCTATCGCTACAAAAAAAAAATTCTACGCGTCTGGGTGCCTTTAACGTCAGTGAAGCCCGCTTCCGTAGTTTTCTATGTGCAACAGAGCTATCGCCAGTCTATGAAATCTTTATTATCGCTCTTCTGAAAGCACAACTCTGACAAGCCCTTGTGACAACGTCAGTAGTAGCGTAAATTGAATACACATTGCGCATGCACGTGTGAACACAGTGACAGGAACGCAGACTCTTCTCCTTCTCTGAGAACTAAGAATCATCTGGTTACGAACTGTCCTAAGCGGACAGCCCGCTGCGTTTCACAAAAAAAAGCGCATGCCAATGACGACAGCAGTTGCTATGGCCCTCCTTTGTTTCACGCCAAGTTTGTTCGCCATGAAAAAGATCAGCAATTAGAGGAGAGTAGAAATGCAAAGCTGCGCGCCCGAATTTTCGAAACGCGAACGGAAAGTAAAATCAATTTTACCCGCAGCCACGCAGCCGCAGCCGACATTAAAGACTGCCAAGGGGGTTTCGCAAGGGACCACCGAGCACGCAGTTAAGTTTGCGGCTGATTGCTGTACTGAAAAGAAATTGGGCTTTTTCATCATTTCTGTGTTACGAAAACTCGCAAACACTTCGCTGTTGATACGAAGGCTCCGTTCATAATTCGCCTATATGCAGGCTTTCCCGGATAGTAATCTAAGCGTATATCTCTGTGGTATCTGCAGTTCCTTGTAGCTGAAGATTACATCCATATTAGCAGTCGAACGGACGTTATTTGGTGCGTCCGTCACTAAACTTAGTATTTTCATCCGACATGTGTAAACCGCAACGGCTTCAGCTGCCTTTCTGGGTGAATAGTTAAAAATATGGCCGAATTTTCCCCCGAAAAGGAATTACTCTGTAGGTGTATTAGCTTGCAACAGCTGGTTTGTTGCAGACAAATAAGGAGCCCCAATAATGTGGACGCAAAGACACTGCAGTTTTAGCGCTTCTGTTCGTCGTATTTGTGCTTGTTATCTTACGTTTCTCGCTAGACTTCTTCAGGGACATGCCCGCCGCGGTGGCTGCGTGGCTGTGGCGTTCGTCTGCTCAGCCAACGGTCGCTGCATCGAAATGAACGCATTTTGGTGGAGGCGGAAGGCAACAACGTCCGTCTGTCGTTCTATGTCAGTGCACGCGAAAGCACCCCAGATGGTCAAAATTAATTCGTACTCCTTTACCACAGCTTCTCTAAAATCTCACTTGCAGATTTTGGACGCACAAGCGCGCATGTCACTGATCACTGCCAACTCTTTACCTTACCGACGTTGTGACGTTAATGTTTACGCGGTTACTGCTATACTAGCATGTCGGTAAACATGGTCGCACTGACCATTACTCATCCTCTGTGCTGCTGCATGGATGTTAAAAATAATCTAAACTCACATACAACGGCAGAATTCCGACGAAGCTCAATGAATTTTGCAAACTCTTTTCTACAACTGCGCGGTCGTAATCTGGAGCTTCAGCTTTGCAAATAAATTTCTCAGGGCACCAAAAAACTGCTCTGGCATGTCCTGCTTGAAGGGCTGTATTTTATTTAGGGCTGAACGAAATAAACGCGCCGGAAGGAGCCATCGTCTTCGTATTTAGGAAGAAAACAGAACGCGGCACTTACCATTGTCTTCACTACAACCTCCAAAAAAGTGAAACTTAGGGTACGCCGCAAGCACGCGAGACAGCTGTCCTCTCTGTGAAAAAGACTTCAAGTTTATGGGTCGGAGTTATTATCTCCAGAAGCAACCCAGGCCCTGCTTCGCGGCCTCACCCAGAAAGCCTGTTCGGAAAAATGCAGTGCTCTTGAGGTTATTTTTTTTTCATTGGTTTCTGGAGTTGTTTTGTTTTTGAAACAACTCACCTATATTGTGCCTCTCACCCTCTCGCAGTCCGAAGGATAATCTATTCTAAGAAAGCCTTTCTTCCCCCTTAGTGCCATGTGCACTTTGTACATAGATATTTAGTTTCTTTGTGACAGTGCACAATCCTTGAACACGGTAATCGTGAGAGCAGAGAGAATACGAAAGTGCATAAACTGGCCGGTAAAGTATACCTTGCTGGATAAGTAAACTTAGCACTTGCAGAATGTTATTCCGCTGAGTTCAAGAGTACGCATCTAAAGCGTGCAACTCAATTGAAACAGGTTCCGGAGCATACCCACGCGATCTCTTTGCTGAAAGTTTTGACAATACTTAGGACACCATCTCTACCCGAGATCATGTATGCCGTTACTTGAACAAAAAAAAAAGAATTAACCCTTAACTATTAAGTATAAAATTTAATACCAGAAGAAGAGGCAACGCTAAACAACTTTTTTGCTATGTCGAGCAGTCATATGGGGCCTATGAATGTCAATAAAGAATCGTGTTAGCTTAGGATACGTCAAACGTGATAAAAGTATTGGTTTCCAAACCCAACGCGGCTCAAGCAGCACCCGCAGCTCGGCCACAGCAGAAGCCTGTGGGAGCAGAAAATGTCCCCTCCAGTTTGCCGCGGCTGTGTTGATACTAGCACTCGTGAAACAACATAAATCTGCTGCTTGTTATCGTGAGAGTAATCCCGAGGCATTTTCCCGTCTTTCAGAACGTGTTTCACCGTGGTTGTGAATCAGATTAAATGTAGCTAAGGAATGCTTGTAAGCATTTTTAGAATGTAGGACGGTGCTTGAGCGGATAATTTCAGGTGATGAATCTTGTGGGAACTCGTTTGCAAATTCATTTCTTAGTATCACTTATATAAATGGTAACTCTGTTATATCCCAGATGTTTGCCAGCAGCAAAATTGATGATTTGGCAAAGCAGCTACAAGAGGATAGTACGTACTGCGTTGCCTTATTCAAGCTGTTCACCTCATGTCAATGCCCCCAAATACTTTCTTCGCTGTCCTGCATGAATTGCGAACACTTATCCACCATTGATATTTGCAAGTAATCCAATAAAGAACTGCATTACGGTGTGTGTGCCGTTGGTACTGCTCGTGGAAGGTTAGGCGGATATAGATGCCGCTCATTTGACGGGGCAAAAATTCTACTCCAAACAGTTATACTTCACAGGGCTAACATTAAATTTGCAATTAGAGTTTTCATATCGAACTATTGCCTTTGGTTTGATCGTATCTAGTGGAAGCTCTGAACTGACCAGCGATTCCTACTGGGAAGGATCCAATCTATATCACGCGCCTCCATTCAAGATGCTGCTGTTATTTACACGGTTAACTGACATGTTAACTGGCAGTTCTCTAAATCTGGCATCAGTTCGGTTTAATCTGAAACTTATAAAACGTTGCGTATATACTGGAGCATATAACTGAGGAATTCACGTTTTACAGCTCACGACTAGTCTCCTTCACAGTTTCATAACCTAATTGTTGGGTCTTTGTGGACACAAAGTTGCTGTTGTGATTCCCTTGGATTTTTCCAAGTTTTGTAAAAAAAAAGGCTCTGCGGTGGATTTTTTCACTATTGCTTCCACTAATTTAAAAGCTGAAATTAGGTGTTCAGGAAGCCACGCTAGGCCAACAATTAAAGTTTAGTGAAGTTTTTGGTGCGCTGTCTAGAAAAGCAGCAGAGGACTAAAACATTTTGTACCCATATTTCTTAAGAAACATTTGTTTTTGAGCTAGTTTCTGCCCAATCTTTGAAAACTACGCGCACGCGAGTGCCTAACTGAATTTTATTCAAACAAACAAGCACATATTTAGTTCCATGAGGGAGAGAAGGAAAACAGAGGGGATTGTAAGCGATCGTAAGTAGTCACCTCGAATTGTGGTAGTATAAAAAGATAAAAAAAGTTAAAATTCAGCCGTATAAAGGTCCGCGCTGGAAAATGATTCTGAGCTACAAAAAGCTAAAGGCAACGTGTCCAAGAACAGGATTTTATAATTCTCCTGACGAATTCCTGTGGTTACCCGTTTTTAATCTTCTCACGTTCTTTTCTTCTTTTTAACTGCCCCTGATTTTGTACATGTTTCTCATGTTTTTACTGCACAGTACTACCTTGCGGCGTGATCGCTGACACCCTAGGTTTTAGTTTTCTTGTCTTTTGTTATTTTTGCCCTCAGACATGCCTACTTCCATCCGCCCGCCTATACACAGCAGCACATTCTCCTATGTTTTCCTCCTCTTCCTTATATCAGTTTGTATCTGCTTGTTTGTTCGAACAAAATTCAGCTGTTCGTCAGCTTCATGCAAGAGTGTTTTTTCCTGTCTAGCTGTAGTTCTCTCCGACCAATTTCTTATGCAAGCTTGTCAATCCATTACAAAGAGGTCTGCTTAGCTAAACGAAAATAATTTCAGTCTGCAATAGGAAGTCGGAAGTTACAAGCACAATTGGTAAGCTCTCACAGGAGACGAACAATCAATTTTAAAATGCAGCAGATAAACGTTTCTTATCAAAAGGATGAGGAGGAGGTAAGAGTTAGCTGCTGCCATTGGTGGACGGAAAGCAGGGAACATAAGTATTTCGTGGCAAAGGCGGAGCAGTCCGAAACATGGGGAAGCATGAATGCAGCAAAAAAGCTATGCGCTACTTAAAAGCCTCTATTAACAGTTGCAGGAAAAACTATACGTCAGCAATTTCGTTGAGATTACTAAATTGACCGTGGAGTTTTGTGCTGAATCGTACTAAAGCTAAATACACCAAAGAGCCATATTTGCACACAATGGAGACGCCGGAACATAAATTGCAACTGTATTTAAGGAAGCTGTAAGGAATCCCTTCCAACTACGGGAGTTCACCCAACTTAATACACTCAGTGAACTCATCGACCAACGGGTGGCAAACAGAGCTCGAAAACAGTCTCTTTAACTTAATCGTTTAAAGACCCTTTCTCCGTGGTCATATTGCCAGCTCACAGACAATCGCCCCACTGTATCCACGTCGGTATCAGCCACGTACCTGCCTGAAGGGTGCATATTGTACACGGATGCATCACATACTGCAGAGACGGGAGTTACTGTTGTGTATAGTCCACCTCATCCACAACTCAACTCGCGCGCGACGTGTACCGCGCATACGTGCACTCTCCTGGCATTGGAACTTCAAGCCATTTATATTGACATTGCTTCCCTTCCGCTCGTTCCAACATTCAAAACAGTTCATATTTACACCGAATCTCTCGCCGTCCTTAGACACCTTAATACCGCATTTACACTGGCGACCTTAACCGCAGTTATAGTAGCTATGGTTCCCGGTAATTATAGTTAGCCCCGCTCACACGGCAGACCAAACTGCAGTTAAGCCACCTAACCAGAGTTACCCAAACCGGTCTTGCCGGCTTCTGTTTGCCACCTTAACCGACAAGATGGCGGCGCCCGCGGAAGCAGCAACATCAAACGACTCGTCTTCCCAGAGGCGTGTCATCTGGCCTGACTCAACAACTGCGGCCCTAATGCGCATCTGGGAGGACCAGCTACCTGCGCTGCGCGGTAACACGCGCAACACTTGGTTATATGCTGGCGCAACTGAAGCGCGGGCTACTGCCAGGAGAAGACCCATACAGCAGCAAACAAGTGAGGCGGAAAATACAAAACCTCAACAAGAAATACCAGTAAGTGCGATCTTTACTGAACGATGCTCGAGCCATCTGGTTCTTGGCGCTCTTTTCAAAGTGCAGCTGAACTGCTTTCGTTAACCTCGCATGCGCGACAGTATCAAGTGTTGTCGCTGAAGCAACGCGTGGATTCTCTTCGTCGTCGTCACACAGTTCTGGAGTGTCACAGACGATCTTGAGAATGCATTGTTTAGGTGGTAAGGACTCGAGAGTTAATGACCCCTAGCAGGAGCAGCATACGCAGAACTTAAAATCTTTGCTCGTGCACGCGTGCGCGGCGCTGCATGCAAACTTCGTCTTCCTCGTTACACACGTGTTGTTCGTCGTTTTTATATGCAAATTGCGAACTGCAGCGCTGAAAGCATTGTTGTACGCGTTGCTATTTCTGACAAGATGCTAGAGCAACAATGTAGTTATTTGAATTTCTAGACTTATTTCAAAAATTTTACCCCGCTTCACTGTGCACTAGAAGCATCTGTGAAGTAGTATGCACAGTGCAGCCTGGGAAAGATATAAGAAAAATAAATCTAGAAATTCACTAAGTAATATATTGCTAGAAGGACAATAGTTGTAACACAATGCCCAGTCATGGCTTCAATTACAAAGCTGCAACTAGCACGATTTAGTTTAGCCACATTGCAAATGTAAATTGCATTAGTTAATTTGACCAGTCTCTGCATATTCATTATCAGTTATCTATGAAATTTTAGCCTCGCATTGAGAATGTGTACAGTGCAGCTTAATCCACTTAGAGAAATGCTGTGATCACAAACTTCAAAAGCTTTTTTAGCAACACATATAATAGCTCACATCATTTTTATTTTTCCAAACAGCTGAGACAGACAGGCATTTCAACTGGGTCGCCTGGTGTCCATGGATTTTCTACTGGCAGCTCCACAGTTTCCTCGGCTGTCTACCCATCAGAGATGATGGGCGAGTCAAGGAAATTTTAGAGGTATTTAGTGATTTTTAACATTGCTTGTTATCTGTTGTTCAGATCACTTCAGAATTCTATTGCTGCTCAATTCCCAGTGCAGAACATACTCATAATAAAATGCTGACAATCAACACATAATAAAGAACAGACTCAAGCAGTTGCATAAACCCCTCCCCCAAACCTGGGCACTGGCCTCCACGTCTACATTTTTGCCTTGTGCTGTTTTTCATTGTCATCAAGCGTGAACAATCTAGCCAAGCAACTCCCACAGCTCGTCCACAAATCCTTGCCTTTTTTAGCAAATCTACATAGCGGTAGCCAGCTGGCTGTCTCCCCGTATACGTAATGTTACTATGCAAGAGTAAACACCGCTTTGTTGTACAGGAAGTTCAATGCGCATTGCTAGTTTAGGTTGCATCCTTTTTCTTTAGGTGGGACTCATATGTCAAAGGCACACACTCAGCATTGATGCGACTTAAGTCTCTAGTAAGACGAAATTATGGGACGCACAATAATTTTGGTGCCTGGATTTGCTTGATATATTAATATTGCAAGTACTGTATGACAATTCATTTTCACGCCTGTGCACATGCCGCTTCATCTTCATCCTTCTTTCATGTAGATACCCATCGTCATTCATTGAATCCAATAGCAACTGCGCTTGAATAGAGTTGAAATATACAGCAACCTATGGATCATCAGCTGTTATTATGAACTGTTGTTTCTTTACAGGGACACTGAAAGTAAGCAGCAAAGTTTATAATAAATTTTCGTGTGATATCTGTAATGTCCAAGTAATTCAATAAACCATAGTGTTGGGCTAGTTAGCTATTCATAATTGGAACTAACGACAGCATAAAAAAGGACAACCACAGAAGAGAAGCGTTCATTGTGTTCTGTCTTCTTCTGTGGTTGTCCTTTTTTGTGCTGTCTTCATTCGAAGTATATAAGTAATATCTGTACTGCATTGCGTTTTTGTCTATAAGTTCTTTGGTATGTTTCCAGTATTTATTTCTATTTCACATAAAATACAGTTAATTGCAGGTTCAGTGCTGCCTATTGCTTCTTTCTGTATCATTACCATTTTTCGTGCTGTTTTTAATCCTTGAATGATGAACCAACTGACCCAGCATTCCCTTCTTTGGAATCATGTTGACATTGACGAGGGCTTACCATTGGGCAGACTCGGGGGGGTGTATGTATAGTAAGCTACTCCCACAACCATGGGCATCAATCGCAATGGAGAGCTGAAATGGCACTTGCGTCTTTAGAGCGCCGTGTCGTGCCAAAGTTCGCACCTCACCTCCCATGTACTTTTGTTCAACCCAACCTCATCAGTTTACCCTTTGTCAACCACGCCCCACATGCTTGCACATGTTTAACATATTGCTTGTTATTGACTTTGATCAGCTTGGTATACTGCCTTGTTCCGCTTTTCATTCATTAATTTATTTGTACATACTGCGAGCCGTAACTTTGGCCTAAGCAGAAGGGGCACACAATTACAAAAGCCATAAAATCATTAGCCGCTGTACCCACAAGTAAGTTAAAGGACATAAAATCCAACATTCATCACACAACCAACACTAGCAGCTGTACAAAAATCCTCCAACGCCTTCACAAAATATTTCGATACACATAAACCTGAAGGAAGGCAATTGCACTCCGCAACAGTATTAAGGAAAAAACTGGACTAAACCCATTGGTTCATGTGAAAGTTGGGGCTAGGGAATGCTCCCGTACACGTCGGGATATTCATATATCTATTTAGTTATGTTCAGGCAAACACAAATCTGAATCGCTGCCTTCTTTCCAGTTTGGCCATCCCAAGTTTGCGTTTTTGTAATGTATTGTGGAAGCGGTTGATTTCATTACATTAGGCCATATTTAACCTCTTTTCTGTGATAACATGCTGTCTTGCATGATTCATAATGTGGAGCTGCCACTTGTCAATAGGGCACCAGACTGCTCCGAAGTGCTCCTGTCATGAGAGGACAGCCTGCCTGAAGGGAGCAGCAGAGATGACCTCTCACGAATTGCGGCCAGCTCCCCCATTTGCATTGACAGTGCTGCAGTTCCTGTACTGCAAAGCACAAGCAATAGCAGCGGCGACACAAGTAGAGCCAGGGCTGGTGCAAGCAGCGCTGCCACTGCTGGCGCAAGCAGCACTGCCACTGAAGGGGCAAGCAGCAGTGCCGGTGCTGACACAAGCGCCAAAAAAGGGAACACCAAAAGAGCCGCCACAAGCGAAAGAATCTGCTCTATAGCAGCTAGTTGCCCTCCATAAATAGAAAGCAAAGCAGCAGCAAAGGCCGTCCGCAAGGCACACAAAATGCACAAGAAAATGGTACGCCTCCAGAAGGAAGCGAATGCCATAAATGCAGGCCTCGCGGAACTCCCTAGAAAATTTCTAGAAAACAATGACTCGCTCAATAAAGGATGATGAAAAGAGCTGGAAGTTATTTGACTTTCTATGATATTGCAGCATGTGATGAGATGAACTCAGATTTTTTACTACTGAAAGTTTTGTATTGTGTTTTAAACAGTGAATTGTATTGTGCGGTCTGGCTACCGTGGTAGCTTGCAGCATTAGTTATTAGCAGAGCTCGTATACGCACTGCAGGGGCACACAAAAACAAGTCTGTTGCAAGTACATTGCTGCTGCTCTCGTAGTAACACTCCACCTGCTTCTCCACTCAGAACCACTGGCTGTTGCATGTTCACCAGGAACTGTTTGCTACAAGGTCGATATTTTTATTGCATAATAACTGTTTTTTTTTGGGGTGGGGCAAGTGATAAAACAGTTCGAAAATTTGACAACAGCAAAATAGTAGACATGAAATTGTAGACCGAAAGTGTACTTTGGTTCAACGAGTTGGGATGGGAATGTAATAAAATTTATCACACTGTGAGTCTTTCAAAGCTCTCAACATTGGGTCACATTTACATCACATTTTTGTGTTTGCTTTGTGTATGGATGACGTGTGCAAAAATATAAATCTTCCACCTGTGACTGACATGATTTCATTACCTGATGAGCAAAACGAAAAAATTTCTCGCAACTATTGCTTAATCTTCGACTACATATAAAATGTTCACTCTAATGTGATTGTACGCACCAACAGCTTTTTCGGTCAGAGGTTTCCGCTTCCACTGGGCTATCACCAGGTGCTTTCAACAGCCTAGCGCAAAAATGCGGCAATACCTAGGGGCCCTTAATGGAAAGGTCTATATAGTGAATGCATTTCATTCACTATACTGCTTTTAAAATAAAGTTGAATGGCGCAAAGCAACACACACAGGAAGACACAGAGACAGAAAGAGCGCCACTGCTGTGTCTTCCTGTGTTTGTTCCTTCGCGCCATTAAACTTTATGATGAACCAACTAGCCCAAGAGCAAGTATTTCTGCTTACAGAAGTAGGAGTGCAAGACTAAACGCTTGTATTGCTTGACAAGGTACCAACGAGTTGCTGATTGGAAATGTGGCAAGACGATGGCCAGTTACACAAGCATTATACGCAAACTGCAAGTGATAGAATACCAGGTAATACGCAGATCATGCGACACAAGCGCAACATGAGGAAGGCAGTACAATGGCAATGAATCAGCAACATAAACAGCAATGCTCAAAAAGAATGAATCATATAAAAATGGAACGCCCATGTCGGCATTTTACTATTGTCTCCGAGCAAACCTGTTTGAAGAAAGAGGTTTCTTTACAGCAAGTGATAAAATCTTCATTATTAGTTCACTACAGATGGCTACATGTAGGTGAAGGTTTGTTTGTCATAAAGAGTATTAGTAGTTGGTACGAACCACTTCATTTTGTTGCTTAACAAGAACCAATAATTATTAATACCTATATAATGCAAGACTATGTTCTGCAAGCGTCACGACGGCGGCTAGTGGATGGAGGTGTAAAGCAATGCACTCGTGGAATGTGCAATGTCAGTGCATGTTAATGAACCCCAGGTGGGCGAAATTTCTGCAGCTCTCCACTAGGGCATCACTCATAGCCCAAGTCGCTTTGGAACTTGAAACCCCCTAAATCAAACCAAACCTTTTTTATGAAGCATCAGTACCTTAAGAAAATTGTACTAGTTGTAACCCTCACAACATTCACTCCAGTAGGGAGTATGCATCATGTGCATGCAATGGTAGCCATTTAAGGTGAGCCGAACCCAGAGTCTGCTCCTTCAATAATGTGTGTGTAGCTCTGTTTAGGGCTGGTCCCTCTTGGCAGAGGTGTCCTTCTTAGCTGCTCTAGAGTTTTCCATGGACTGGCTTCTAGCTCAAGGCAAGGTGCTTGGCCAGGGCGTTCCTGATGGCCTCACCTGACGTCTCTTCCCGGTTGCTTGTGCACACCGGCTGAGGCCGCTTTTCGTTAGCGCTCTGCACCACACTAAACTACCTTGAATCACAGTGGTCACTGAGGTTCTCACAAATGTGCAGCACACAACCAGTACGGAACACATAATTGACAGTGTGGGTGTCACACTCAATGCCCTTCATCATCATTGTAAAGCATGCCTTGACACGTCCAAAAGTATTTTCGACAACACGTCTGGCACTCGGCAGCCGGTAGTTGAAGGTCTGTGAGGGGGACCCAGAGGCACCTGGATGGGGAACAGCTTCACCAGCTGCGTCTGCAAGGGGAAAGTTTTATCACAAAGAATAATTGTGCCAACTTCCACACATTTAATTACCTTTGTTTTTTGTCGGAATAGCTCACTAGCCAGAGTAGCTGGCAGTCGAGACTTCTGAAGCAGTGCCGCGTCATTGTTGCTACCAGGGCTCCCAACATTCTTGCATAGGAACCTGTATGTGTGGTCGACGACAGAAAGTAGTATGAAACTGTACCACCACTTAAAATTGTATTAGTCGGCATCTTCTAGCTTTGGGGGACACACACCTCGATATGACAGCCATCCACTGCACCGACACGTTGAGAGAAACCACAGACTTCTGTGAATTTACACATGTCCTAGTAAAACTCAGCTGGTGTTGGGAAATGCACAAATCATGCTTCCAACTACTCCACTACCACGCAACAAAATTCGTGAAGTATTAAATTTAACTAACGCAGGGACTGCTGTGAATTTACACACGCTGGTGTTAGGAAATGCACAAATCGTGCTTCCAACTGCTCCACAACCACACTGCAAAATTCGGGAAATATTAAAGTAACTGACGCAGTGCGCACGCCAAACAAGTTCGCAACAGTCCGCTCTTCTGATTTTGCGAGGCGGTACAAGCCGGTCGCCACGCGTTTCCCCAGCAGAATCGCTTTCCGCATGTTGGTATCCAGGCGGCTGATGCTTCCACAAGCAACCACCATGTACCGGAATGTGCCGCGGATGATCCGGAAGTTTTCTCGGAGTACGGTGTCCGGAAGGTGCGGAAGCGTGGTCTCGTGCCACGAGTCTGGGCGCGGGTACGCCAGCAGCTTTCCCTCACAGAGGGACAAGTGCGCCGCCGCCAACAAAAAGCGCTTCGGCCGCTCCCGGTGTCGCTTGCTCGTCTCTTCAAGCATGACAATTTCAGCACCCAGCGCCAGCATCTGCACGAGCAGGCGTTATAGCGCTGCCTGATGCGCCACGAACGCAGCCTAAAATTGAGCGCCATCCTCGTTCGTGACAGGCCTGCTAAGGGCCGTGATAGGCTTGACACACAAGACGTCCGAAGGATCTTAACTACACAAACAAATGAAAAGTGCACAGCACTCACTGTGAAAGGCCACGAAAATCAACAACAATAGAGCGATACAGTAGCAGTGAGCAGGCGATCAGTGACGCGTCACAGTGAGCAGTCACGGGAAAAAAAGGGAGGCTAAAGTATCCGAATTAGAACGCGCAATCGCCTACGAAGTCGACTGTGATCATTATTTAGAACTTGTTTTAGATTTCGGCTAACGTCAGCCACAAGCACAAAGAGGTGGAGGAGGAAAAACCTTTTAGTGCTCTATTAAGGAGAGGTGTTAGCGGCTTCCGGATGTCTTCATCCCTTGGGCTAAAGTACCGGTTGTTCCGGTGGTTGGTTCTCTTGTTCCAGGGCCCCACAGAGCCGTGCCACCTCGCGTGTGTGCTGCACTAGTCCTCTTTGGACCGACAGCTCGCTGCTGGTGAGCAGGCCCTCCAACTGTTCCGCATTGGGCTCTTTTAACTTATGGAAGGGGAAGTTGTTCTTGCATTCCCATGTGATGTGGTATAACGTGGGGGTTGCCCCGCACCACGTGCATGTGTCCGCGTATTGGTCCGGATACATTTTGTGGAGTGTGTGTAAGTTGTGGAAGGTTCCTGTCTGTAGTCTTCGCCAGCCGACTGCTTCATGTTGTGTTAAGAGTGGGTGTGGCGGGCGATACGTTTTTCTCCTGCCTCTGTGATAATTCAGTATCTCCGCGAACTTTGGCTCCACCGTCGTGGTGGGTTCCGAGTCCGTTGATATATCCGCTAGGTTAGTAAGCTCTGGTTACCCTTCGCTTCGGCGTGTCCCGGTACCAAGAAAATCTTTTATTGTATTTGCGTGCTCGGGTGCTCTGCTTGGAGGATTATGCGCAGCGCCCCTTTGCTGACTCTTTCTGCGGTGTAGTGTCAGAGTACCGTTTTTGAGTCCGTGAGAATTGTGAGGACTCATTCCTATGGTACCTTTCCGCTACCTCTAGAGCTACGGCGGCTTCTTCCCCCTCGGATACCCTACAGCCTCTCAGTGTTGCGCAGGTGATCATGTCACCTTTGTGGTTCACCACCACTGACGCAACTCTGCGTTCTTTAGAGTTTCTGTTCCGCGGATGTAGGGCCGCATCTGTATATACTACGTTTTTGTCATTCGCGAGGAGGTTTTCTACATATTCTGCCCTTGCGGCCCGCTTTGCCGCGTGCAAGTTTGGGTCCATGTTCCTAGGTAGGGGTAGGGGGCACACCGTGATTATTTGGCGAATGTTATCGGGGATGCTCGCTTCCCTACCCTCTGTTTCGTTACTGATGTATCCAAACCTTAGGAGGAGCGCTCGCCCGGTGATCGACTGCTGGAGCCTATACAGCTGTGCACCGAGTTGCGCTTCTTTCAGTTCTTCGAAGGCGTTGTGGATTCCCAGCTTTAACAGTTTTTCGTTCGAAGTATTCCTTGGCAGCTTCAGCGCTGTCTTGAATGCCTTTCTGATGAGTGTGTCTGCTTGTTCTTTTTCATGTTGTGTCATGTTGTAGTAGTAAAGAGAGTATGTGATGCGGCTGACCACTATGCTCTTGACCAGCTTGATTGTGTCGCTTTCCTTCATGCCGTGCCTTCTCTGCGATACCCTGGTAATCATTCTGCTGACTTGCTGCGTTGATTGTTGGAGGAGGCTTAGGGTGCGGCTGCACCTTCTGCCGCATTGGATCCACATTCCTAGCACCCTTATCATGCTGCTTTCTTGGAGAGCTTGCCCTTCTAGCCGTATTTCGATCTTTGCCTTGGATGGCTTTTTACCGACGCGCAGGACCTCCGATTTCTCGGTAGAGCATGCGAGTCCTCTCTCTCTGACATATCGTTCGACGCATGTCACCGCTGGGATTAGTTCTTCTTTCTGGCCTAGCGATCCGTGGTTGATACAAATCGAGATATCATTCGCATTCATAGCATGCTGGATTCCCTCGATTCGGCTCAGCTCGCGGGCTAGTCCGATAATGGCTATGTTGAAGAGGACCGGTGAGATTACGGATCCCTGCGTGGTGCCTTTGTTTGGCGTTTCAAAGACACCGCTCCGCAGGTCTCCCAGTCCCACCGCTGCCGTGCGCTTCGACAGGAATTCCCTCACGTAGTCGGGTATTCTTTTGCCGCAGTGGGTGATGGTTAGTCTCTCCATGATGGCGCTGTGGCTGACGTTATCGAACGTACCCTTGAGGTCTAGCGCCATTATGATGTTCTCTCCTGTCTTGGGGATGGTGTCGAGTACCTCCTCCTAGATTTGCAGGAGGATATCCTGCGTCGACAGGTTCGTTCTGAAGCCGAACATGCTGTGCGGGTACAGATCTCTGTCTTCGAGGTATTTTTGTATTCAACTCGTGATTACCCTTTCGTAGAGCTTGCCGAGGAACGACGTTAGTGAGATGGGCGGCAGGTTCTCTATTTTTAGCTTTCTGCCGGGTTTGTGTATCTATACTACCTCCGCGTGTTTCCATGCCTTGGGCACCGTTCCCGCTAGCCACTGCGCGTTGAGGTAGTCCATGAGTTGGACTACCGCTTCGTCGTTGAGGTTGCGAATTAGGGAGTTTTTAATCTTGTCTGCTCCGGCTGCCGTGTTTTTAGTCACAGCCCTGATCGCTGCGTATACTTCTTTCTTCGTTTTGGTCGGTCGAATGAAGGTTTTCCTTCCTTTTATACTCTTCTGTATATCCCTGTGGCTTGTCAGTGCCGTAGCACTTCTTTTTGAGCGCCGCGAGGATCTCTTCTTCCATTCCATCGAATTGGTGAATTAATCTTTGTATGGCTTTGCCGCTTTCTGCTTTTGTCTTGGTTGGGTCCATGAGAGTTCTAGGTATGCACCATATTTCGGCAGTACTGAGCGTGCCGTTCAGCGAGCTGCTGAATTGCTTCCACCCTTGCTTGCCAGCTGTGTCGCGTACTCCCCCGCTTTTTGTGTAATCTCCGCTATCTTCTTTTGCAGCTTCCTGTTCAGTTTCTGCCGATTCCACCTTTTCGTGAGTCCGCGTCTTGCCTCCCATAGCCTGAATAGCCGTGGGTCCACTTCCGGTGTAGCTTCTGTTCTGTTAATTTCCTGCGTATGTTGCTCCTGTATTTGTCTGAGTGGCGTGCTCCACTCCTCTATTGAGGTAATTTCGCCCTTTAGCTGTCTGCTATAGCTTCGGAAAGCGTCCCAGTCCGTGATGTGGGCTGTTCCTATCTTCCTTTTTACGTTTTCTGCCTTCAGCGTTACATTTAGCACGTAGTGGTCGCTTCCTAGGTTTTCCAGCAGGTTGCGCCATTCGGCCTGCCACGCTCCCCTAACAAAGGTTAGGTCTGGACAGGTGTCAGGGCTAACGCTGTTGCCTAGTCGCGTTGGCTGATTTTCGTCCGTTAGCAGGATGCAGTTTGTATTTTCTGCTGCAACGCATATTAGTTGCCCCTTTTTCTTGCCTTTCTGGTAGCCCAGCTAGGGTCCCTCGCAATGAAGTCCCCGGCTATGAGGAGTGTGTTTGACTATGCTAGGTTGCCCGCTTCAGCGAAAAGTTTGCTAAAATTGCACTTTTCTGCTTGCGTGGACTATATAAGTGTACTATGAAGGTGCTTTTAGCTTTGTGTTTCCTTTTGGGTGTGATTTCCGTAATTACGTGCTCAATTCCCGTGTCTGCAATTTGATCATGTGCTATGGTAACTAGGTTTTTGTTAATTAGGGTCGCTGTGCGTTCGCTTTCCTGACATTGATATCCTTTTGGTGTTGGTATTGTGTTGGTTTCATGTAATCTTATTATGTCTGGTGGTGTTCCCTGTGTGTTAATAAACTATTGCAGGAGTCCCTTCTTACGTCGGTAGCCCCTGCAATTCCACTGCCAGATGCTTAGCTTGTTGCGTCCTGCCATGCTGATGTGCTGTTGTTGTTGTTACTTTGGTTTTCGGCTCCGAATATTCTTTGATTAAAAGGCCTGTCCCTGGCTTCGTTGGTGATTTTTTGCGTCTTTTGGCTTTTGATAAAGCGAAGGAAGTATTGATTTTTTTGTTGTTGCTGCGCCTGTATTCTCTGCACGCCTTGCATTTGCGTCTGCATGGCTTGCAGTTGTGTCTGCATGCTCTGCATAAAACTTTTTATCTGTCCTTCGAAGCTATTGCCTGCTATTGGTGGTGGGGGGGTTGGGCTCCGTGGTGGTAATGGTGCCCGCGGGGAACTGCATGGCTGCCCTAAGAGCCTATAGCTCACTAATGAGCTCCCTTATCTTTTCATTTAGTTGGCTAGTTTCCTCTCTGCTGAGTTCTCCTTTCCTGAGCTTTTTTGTTTTCGTTCCTAGTTTGCCCAGATTGTGGAAAAAGTGATTTGGGAAGGCCCGCTCTCCAGCTCACCTTGACTGTGTCCTTGCTTTGCTGCTGCTGCTTTGTTTTGGCGGCCCTTGCTTGTTGTTTTGCCCTCCCAGGGGTGGGAAAAACTCGTCCCTGGGTCCACCCCGGCTGCGGCTGCGGTTCCGGCCCCGGCTCTGGCTGCTCCGTGAGCGGGATCCTTCCCCGGCCTGGCTGTTGCCCCGGCTGCGGGATTGGCTGTCGCTCCCGTTGCACTCTGAGCTGAACCATCTCAGCCGGCGTCTTCGGCTGCGACTGCGGCTCTTCCTCTGCTGCTGTTGCTGCTCTGGAGCGGCATATGGTTGGCGCCCCCTTCGCTCCGCAGCAGTCTTGAGTCGCTGCTTGCAGTCCCTGGGTTCCGGTCAGATGTTCGCCGCCGCACACCATGCATTTGGGCTGGCATTTGTGTCCTTCTTCTGGGTTTCCTGCTCCGCAGCGTCTGCAGGTTCTCGCGTTTGGCTTTGGGTATACGTCGAAGCGATGTCACTGCATGTCGCACACGAAGCAGCACTGTCTCGTTGGTCTGTAGGGGTATGTCTTGTATTCACTGGCGCTGAATTTGACCCACTTGAGAATGATGGGTCCATCGAAGGTGATTACGGCAGTCGTGGATTTCAACAGCATTCTCGCTGCCACGATCTCGTTCTCCTGCGTTGTCAGCCTCAGCTTGTAGTCGAGTTCCTTTACCGCTAGGCCTGGTGGTAATCCGTGGATGATCGCCCGCTTGACGTCGCTGGGCATGGCCACGTACGCCTGTACGTGGTAGGTTGTGCCTTCGTACGGGAAGCTTCTGATCTTCCCTATCATGTCTGCTGTTTCGATGATGGAGGTTCTCGCGATTATTATGTTCGAGCCTGGTCGGAGCCTGACCAGAAAGTCCTCTTCCTTGATCTTCCCACCGCATGCTTCCACGATTGCACGCGTGGCTTGGTAAGGCTTCATATCTTGCACCTTCAGGCCGCCACGTGTCCTAATGATGATCTTCGCGTCGTCCTTGGGGAGAGGGGGCGGCATTTGTCTTGGTTGTCTCCTCGTCTCTCCCTTTTGTACGCTCTTTTTATCGCCGCCTGGTTGCGTCATCCCACCTGCGCTCCCATTGGTTGGCGCCATCGTGCCTGTGTTAGTTCCTGAAACGGGGTCTCCTGGCTTTGGTGCAGCGCAGATCTTGCCGCCGCGCCTTTTTCCTTTCTTGCTTCGTTTGGAATGTAAAACTTCCCAATTTAGTTCTTAGTCCTGCGTTAGGCTGCTTTCTCCGTCCCCGGCGTCCTGTTGCATGACCTCTTCTTCGCCCGCTCCCATGAGGCCGTTATCCGTCTGCGTGCCGGAGCACGTGGTCGTCGGTGCAGCCTCCATTTATTGAAGATTGTCCTGATCCTGGGGCGGATCAGGCACTGCTTAGCTTGCCGAAGGGTTGTCGGGTGCCCGAGTCGCCATTTCCTCCGTTCCGAGGGCCTTCGGTCCTGTGGAGCGCCCGCTCGGGTGCGGGAGTGGTGAGGATTAGCTCCCGGTCACGGCGTCTTGACTTCGGATCCAGAGAAAAGTTCAAAAAACGGGCCTACCGAAATGAAATCAATGTTCTCATGGTCCTGACGCCTGGTGCTTCCAATTCTGCTCAATATTTGTGTGGAACGATGAAATTTCTACGTTGGGGCTTCGAAAATTCGCGGAGCCCATGCGACACACGACCGCTCGCTTCGACCGCTCTCAGCGTACCCCCCCCCCCCCCCAAGCACAAAGACAAAGATTTTTAAGCAGGCCTTAACACAAGAAAGAACGTTTTTTCCTCTTATGTACTCTTTTTAACGCAGCACCGTTTTAAAATACGCTTCACTAGGGGAAGTTTTAACTTCACTGAGGCGAGTATAACATGTTCTGTTTCGTCGCACTAACCGAGATGGCTAAACCGTGTGTAAGCACGGCAAACTGCAGTTAACTCTAACCGCAGTTAAACGGATTAACTGCAGTTAGGCTTAACCACGGTTAAGGCGGCCCGTGTAAAGAGTGTATAAGGCTGTTCTACGCACGTTCCAGATTTCACAATCAATTCATGTGCTCTGCGCAAAGTATCCATGTCCTGTGCGCATACACTGAATTCGCGGCCATGCTCAGGATCCACATAACATCCAAGCGGATGCTATCACTCATCTTCACACATCAGACAACCCGCCACCTTCTCTTCTAACCCCAGATCAGTTCCTGTTCCATTTTGTTTCGATTCCGAACTTCTGCGCCAGCGAACACGCGCTCTAATTCCTCCGTGTTCGCAACCTCTCCCCCGAAGTCTTACTCAGCAGGAGGAGGTATCCGTGCGCCGAATTTGAGCAGGGGCGGCTCTTACACCATCTGTCCATCATACGTTGCGTGCCAACAGCCAACAGCAGATCGGCCAACAGCAGAGAGGTGCCCTCACTGTGGCGCTGCACCGGACATTTGTGATGTGCGGCACTTGTTGTGGACGTGCCCAGCGACGGCTGCTACTACAAAACAGCTCCTCGGTGAGGTGGGCCTGCAGTGAAACCGCGGACGTGACTATGAAAAGTGGACTACGAACGATCATTTATTTCATCGGCAACCTCTGCGACTACCTCAGCACAACGGGTCTTCAGTCCTTCCTTTAACTTCCTATCTGCCGCAATACTTCCCCATTTTTCAACTTATGCCGCATGGCACACTTTTCGAATGAAAAATAAATTCCTTGCAAAAATGCCCCAGGGGAAAGCTTCTGTTAAAATATGGAATGAATTAATAGAGTACAGTGTTAGTACAGTATTAAGTACTGTGTTCTTTGTAATTATGCTCAGAACAGCATATGCAGATCACCGTTTGGTGCTTGCCTACGGTTGCCAAGTAATTTATAACTGAAGTTCTGTCGCACTATTCTTGTTTTGGTTCGAAATTTCAGACAATGGCTGTGATGTCAAAATTTATATAATCATTTGGAGCATGCAAAAAACTGCTCAAAATCAATGGTTCCTCACTCGTTGCTGTTCCAGCTCTTCAAAAACGCTGCAAGTGCTGTTGTGGTACATTAAATTGATAAAGTAGCGATTATACGTGAAGTTTATTATGCGTCAAATTGTGTATTTTGAACTTTGATGTGGCATTCATTTTCGGCTAGTGAAATTTAGGCGGCATGAGAAAATAAATTTCATTAAAGTTGCTTAGCGGTCGCAGGCGAATACTACATGATGATTCAGGTATATGACGCCATACACATCAGTACAAAGAAGAAAAAAAACAAGAAACCCAAAATTTTATGACTACGCCCCTTAAACAAGGGCCACTAAAAGACAAATAGAGGTTGTGCGTAGAAACCTAGCAACCTTGTGTATGCAATAGCTTATGACTTCAGTTGTACCGGCATTGATAAAAATGCTAGCATAGTATGAATTCACAAGAAAGATGACCTGCAGGAGTGAGGAAACACCCATCAGCCCACTGTCTGCCAGTCTACGGCCTGCTGCTCTGTTCTGGAACCGGCAGAACTAAGGCTCCTAACATTGGGCGGCATACATTTTTTAATTCCGCAGATTCATAACAAAACGTCTGCTATATTCTGAGCAAAGCAACACGCACATATATGAGAAATGAAGCCCGCGCAATCCTGCACTCACTGGGATACCCTTGCCCGCAAGGATGCTGCAACCCTTCCTCTTCTTGCCGAAGTGCCATAATCTATTGTTGTCAGAGCTGCCACATTAGACGCATTAACTTGCGGCAGTGGACGACGAAGCTAATGCTACGTCATCAATACAATTTTGTTGATCACCAGATTCTAGATTTTTGGCGTAACTAAGATGGTGGAATTAATATATTTCCATACTTCTGTCACTTTATGTGATGCCTACATCAATAAAGTTAAAAAAGTCACTGCTGACTGACAATTCCACCAGAAAAAAATTATAAGGACGATTACGATACTCCCTAATGCGAAATTTGAGCGCATCTCTCTCTACATCGGCGGCGCGAGCGGCGGGGCCCTATCGTCGGCGGATGGTTCTTATGGGGAAGACAACGCTGTGGGTGGCATGGCCGACGTGGACAATCCATCGCCAGAACACATTTCGCAGCCCCGCCCGCCAACGGAGTGGAATGTGGCGCGACTGAGAGGAGGCAGCGCGAGCGCGCTGCCCTCGCACTAGTTCCCCCTCACCTCGCGCTTGAATACGCCTGCAACGCCGATGCGGCTGAGCCCACAAGCCTAAGAGCTGCGCTCTAAACCCCAAAATCTCCCATTTTTATGCGTGTGGCAGGAAATAAGCAGAGCCATTAATCGTGAGAAGCGTTCCACTTCATTGTTAATCTTACCGAGCAAGAAACGTGGCAGCAAGAGGGCAGGCCGGTGAAATTCTTGACAAAACAAGGGTACATTAAGAAGGCGCTGAAGGGCGTTAGAAAAAACTTCGACAAGAATACTTGTATATGAATTGGCGTAGACAGGTCCTTGTCGAAACTGCCTAATAGACTGAGCCTCATTTCCCGTTGCTTGCAAATTTTGCTTTTTATACTCGGAAACTGCGAACTTCATGGTCGACAGAAGTCTTTCGAGTGAACTACAATATTTGAAGTATTCGTTAAAATGAGCTTGACGCGTTTGTGATAATATAGCATTATAGGGTTAAAATTTAAGAGTCTTAACTGGAAACAGAGAGCAGTTGCCATTCGTGTGTTTTATGCGTGCTTGGCTTTTTAGAAAGCTGGTGAATTGCCAGGAACTAATTGCATGAACCTCTCATTCTGGTTTCAAGCAGCATTCTTTTACTTTTCATTAATGTGTCTTAGTCGTATTGTTCTATTACGTCACCTCTATTAAACTCGCAGCGCTCACGGATGCTATGAAAGGCTTTCTGCTCCTGTGTGGACAGCTGCTGGAAGAAACACCAATCTGTGTGGAAAATAATTACAAGTGCGTAAATAATTTTTTCTATTGGTGAAGCATTGCTGTATGGTTTAATAACACATCACGCAAAATTTCCTTCGATACAGCGGCTCCAGATGCATATAGCGTCAATAACTGCCGTGCACCGTTTCAACCTGTGCATCGCTACATGTTATGAAATTTATGGGGCTTTTGAGAACTATTGCAGAGCAAAGTTGATGTATGCAGCAACTTTTCAGTGCGGTGGGCAACAGTCTCCCCGTTAGCCTGCACTGAGTATACTTGGCCAAAGTTGTTTCAGTGGCAACGCTGAAAAATCAACCTAGCCGAAACGCGCCATCTCAACCTACACAGCTGAAGATAGTTCCTACCTGCAGTGACTGCTTTCCTCCTGAATCGTAGTACATTGACGAAATTCGATGTTTCAGGCACATATTTAACACAGCTGCCCGCCTGAAATGAGATGTGCAATGAAGAATATTTGTTGTGAATGATGTCCGACCGGCGCTAACAGTCGCGATTTTTATTTTGTTGAGGAAGAAACAGGCTATGCACGCAACGTGTGATATAATGCGGAAAGCAAAATTTCTCGCAGGGTTTTGTGTTACCGCCTTCTCCATTCAAAGAAAAAACAATGAAGTTACCTATGATAGACAGCATCCGATTTGGCTGTCACTTATGAAGCTGTTGTCAACGTTTCATGAGTGATTCATGAGCGGCACTGATATTTCATGTTCTTAATTTCCTTGCCTATATAATATAATGTGCATATTGTATTTAGTAGGCCAGTAGTAAATTTTTTATTGTGAAAATGCGATTACTTAACAATAAAAAATTAACGCGATCACGATAGAGGCAGCAGCCTTTCATGCAGTGGCAGCTCGCAACTTTGCATGGACTTACGAATTATGAAATACAAGCCGTGATGAATATATTTTCCACGCTAAAAGTGAAAGTGAGAAAGGGTATTTTAGGGTTATTACCCCATTTGCGAGGAAGTTACTGCTTTCGAGAAGAACATCCAAAAACGCTAAAAATCTGTAGTGAAGGAATATTTGTTAATCTTTTCATGGGAACTGCAATGCGCACGTCCTCCAAATTTGCAGAATAGATGAGCATGTGGGTCACCAACGAGTGCGCATACTTTTCTTGTTGCGTAAGAAGAGAAGCGTAACCTTTTTTGAAATCTGGCTCTTTTCAATGAAGTATTTAGTGTAAAGTGGTCATCAAGAAATGGGAACAAAAAACAATCCCATCCGTAAGTTTCGTACTACAATTCTGAAATAGGTCTCATTAAGGAAAAGAAAAAGAATTTAGAAGAAAATGTGATATTTTTTTCCAGCAGTATGATCAAACTAGGCGTCTAAATCAAGTTTGATAGCAGCGAATATGCTATCCGCTGGTCTAAATTTTCTATCAGTTTCTCTCACATGGTGTATAATTGATCGCATTTATTCGTCCAACGCCGATCTACAATAAAGGCAGAATGTGATGGTGCCTCTTTAACAAGTTGCGAGTAACAGCAAGTGGTCGGTGCGTAGCAATGCGATTAAAGTTTTTAAAATATTTTTGGATTTGAGAGTACATAGGAGGTATTCATTTGTTCACAAATTCCCAGTACATCTCGGAGCAGAAACTCGAATATTAAAACATCATTTACAAGGTCAGTTTATTTGTGAAACACTACAATAAGTGCTTGCCGGTAATACTTCAGCAAGCACATTTTGTGGTGGTTTAATGATACATTGTTTTTTCTGCGTGCCGCCCGCTCGCTACTGTATTGTGCATCGTTCGAACTTTCAAAAAGATGGAAGCGCCTTCACCCTTTTTTTTTCATTATATTCCTGAGCTGCTCTGATGTCGCGCAGGCGGCGACATGACCTTTATTTGCGTTTAGGTCTTGCAGGGCGAGCATCAGTATTTCTGACCTCAAAACAGGGTAGAATAGGTTACGTGTTTTGTGTCGTGCAGGCGCTAAAATTAATTGATATGCCAGTTTTTATTGGCAGACAGCGGCTGGCTAGCTGACTCGCAAATTTGTTCCAGTGCCCTTTTCATAACGGTCAGTCAGCCTGATCGTCCCCTGTGCTTCCAGTCCCTCTCCACTGCAGCATACGTAAATTTGAGTGCTAACTTACGGACGCTTAATCGCATAGGTTGTCGTTGGGAACAGCTAAAATCATAGTATTGTAGAACATTATACGTTTAACATTGAGAAACTAGAAGAGAGCAGATTGAGCGAGGAAACAAAGGTGATTTAGTGATATCCCAGTCAAAATCGAGAAGAAATGCTTCAAGGGTAGCTCATGTAATGCGAAGGTAAGAAAACCGAGGTTTGTTAAAGGGAGCATCAACAGATTTTAATTCTCACATTGTAATGCAATAAATTTTTGAGGGCGGTCTTTGTGTGATTGGGAAAAATTTTAAAGCTATCTCTGCCTGGAACCTATACTTTACAAATATTTTCTTAATTGCTGCACGCAGCCGATTCCGGCTGCCTATAACCGAGCTCTCTTAGCCGCCTCTTCACCCCTGACGTAAAGCGGAGAATCTGGCCAAGGTTCCTATAGAAGGGAAACGTTTTTTTTTCTCTTAAATGAGTGGGCTGCGCTCCCGTCTCAGCGACCAGGACAGCGTTCTATATTTAGTAAGCCACATCCAGCACAAAAATAGAGACGGCCTTTCCCTTGCCAATTTCCTCGGTGTGCCGAAGGCCTATTTCTTTGTTCTACGAGAAGCCATTCTCTCTCAGCTACATCGCATGAAGCAGACAGGACACATTATTCGCTTCATTCAGAAATTTCTATGCGACCGTAGGAAGCAGTTCTTGTAAACCAGCGCAACGGCTCGAAGCCAAACAGAAAGGGACAAAACACAGCGCTTTGAGCCGTTGCGCTGGTTTACAAGAACTATGTGTGACCAACTCGCCCACCAGTTCATGTTGTAGGAAGCAGATCCTTCTTGAAAAGGCATTTATCAGCAGGAGTACACTGTCTCCAGGAGCACCGCAAGGAAGTGGGTTATTGTCGCTGCTGTTTAACATTGCTATGTCAGCTCTACCAGACGACCTACCACGTGACCGTACACCGCTGTGAATGTCATTTTACACTGACGACATTTACGTCTCGACACTCGGTTACCAGCACAAGCGTCTAGCGGTCATCGCACAACCGACTCCTTCTGCAATGTAGATATATTCTCTCTGACAGCAGAGAAGTCCTGTTTTGTGCTGTTCCCGGAAGAAAGACATTGCTGTTCGCGCATAGGCCTACAATTGCAAGCAACCTAGATACGTAAGGCATGCCACCCAAGGTTCCTGGGCGTCATCCTTAATTCAAGTATGACACAGGAGAGAACGGTGGAGAACATTCTTTCCCTCACTTCTAAGGCTAAACATACGGAAGCGTTGGACAGGCGCGACTTGGGACAGTGGTCCTTCAACAATGATGGAGCTGCGCTTAGCTGTTGGGACCACGCGAATTCTTTACACACTGCTCTTTATGTCTCCAACGGAAAGCATTAAAAGCGCTGTGAGATCACTCACAGGAAAGATCTGAAAGCTGCGCTGGGAGTTTCACGTCAAGCTTCCTCTAGCAAGGTCTTAGAAAACGCACGCCGAATTCTGTTACGTCTACAGGCATCAGAAGCACTCCTTGTGCAATTCGTAAACCTCGGATAGGCCCGGACAGGTCAGGTCCTCATTCGTCGACTACGAGTCAGGGTGCAAAGTTGGTTCTTTGCAGCCCTTAACACCGTAAGCACAGTAAGTTGGTCTTTCATGGAACAGAGGTGTCAGCAGGACCCGCCATGATTCTATGATGGCATTCGTCTCTGCCTCGACATCTCAGGCTGGCGCTGCCTGTGACGCAAGTAAGATCTTGAACATCTGAACAGTGTCTACGGGGGCCATCTGCAAGTTTACACTGATGGCTCTGTGAGCAGGCATGAGAAGTCATGCTCAGCCACATGTATACTGCCTGACCTTGATATACCTTGGGCTCGGCACCTCTAAAGAGTACTGTCCTTAAATTTGGTTCAATCATAGGTCATTGAAAAGTGGTTTAGACATCTGTCTTTCCGCGAACCACAGAGTGTAGTAATTTTGTTTGACAACACGTCGAGCTTGAGCGCCTGCAACGAGAGGCTCCTGTTGATAAAATGTTGCATCTTATCTCTGACCTGGCTCACCAAGCTACAGTTAAAAGGATTTACAGAGCGTTTCCACTGGCTACCACCTCACATTGGAGTCGGTGGCAACAGGACGGCAGACCTTCTTTCCCAACAAGTGCCGTCTTATCCATCTTCAGTTGCAGTCCCAAGGGACGAGAACTTCGCAAGGCCGCTAGTTGTGCATCACTTTTGTGCCCATCGGCCGCCTCTATACCTCCCTTTTGTTGGACGAGGCCGTTGCGTGGCAGGGCCACTCTCGAGTATCCC
This sequence comes from Amblyomma americanum, assembly GCA_030143305.2. NCBI lineage: Eukaryota > Metazoa > Arthropoda > Arachnida > Ixodida > Ixodidae > Amblyomma > Amblyomma americanum. The sequence goes on from JARKHS020011818.1 coordinate 198,364, forward strand.
CTGCGCACGAACTCTGCCTATACGCGGGTATAGATGCGCAAGCTTCAGCGTGCCATCTCACCTACGCGCGTAAGCTGTGATGTCGTAGGTGATGACATATCCATTTTGTGTGCCAGCGTTTTTGTGCCGAGCGTGAGCCACTCCTGGACAACATGAAGAGACTGAACGTTCAGCGTCGTCCACTATGAGGGCTACTCAACTCAACAGCGATCAGTTTCAAAATCACTTTTCAAGTTTTTAGAGGATACTACCCCTATATAACTGTGGTAGAGATAGAATCATTCAAATCTTTCATTCAAGAGAAATTTCCGACAAGCCACTTCAAGAATAATCCCGCCTGTACACTCACACCGCCACCACCACTATCAGGTGGGCGGACGAAATTTCTCTGCGAAGATGAGGTGGCGGCCGTTCGCACATGAGAGGCTCAACTGGAGAGATGTGGGAGAGGCCTTTGTCCTGCAGTGGGCATAGTTAGGCTGATGGTGGTGATGACGGGAATCGGAAAAGTTACTTTAATCTTTACAGGACGTCTTCTTCGCACTTAGTACTTTTTGGTTTATGTTTTATAGAGGTTAACTCTCAAAGGCGACTCATGGTATGAAAGGCGTTGTAGTGGAATGCTCTAGAAAATTTCGATTACCTATGGCTGTTTAACGTGCAGTAAAATCGCACAGCAGGGGCCCTCTGCCATTGCTTTTTCATCAAAGTGCGAGCGCTATGGTCGGGATAAAATCCGCGTTTTTTGAGTCAGCAGCAGAGCACTATAACCACCGAGCCAGCGCGATGGCTCTAGTACTGTTTTTCTGCAATATTTACACGCTCTGTTGTTTTCTTTGCATTCAGCTGTTCATTGTCCTTATATTGACGTGTGCCCCATCAGTGTCACTACGTGTCTAGAACATGAGTAAAAAACCAGAGAGGTGTACGTCTCCCAAAAATAACGTTTACTGGAACGATTGTCAACAACAACAAAAAGAAACAGAAAGAGGGCTACATCACGCAGATAAACATGCACATATCATGTAGAGTACTCATACGAGGTGGTCTTAAGCTCTCCGCTACCAGCGTCCACATTTGTGGGCACGAATTTAGAAGTATCTTTCGATTAGGCACTAAATTGACCAGAGATTAAATACCACAACTTGGTAACAGTAGGACGTGATTTACCGGCCGTGCAAAGGATGGCGCCTCGGCGGATTCGAACCGTATAAAACAAACACTCAGAACGGCTACTCTTGTTCTCGCCGGGCGGAACGACCAAGGAATAAGGTTTTAATATTTTTCCTTTGATGCACATTACATTACGTAAAAACGTAATTGTAAGTGCATTTCACGGCCCAATGAACTATTGTGAATAGGTTTTCTTTCCGAGAATGGAAGTCATGGCTAACAAGAGAACCTTCTATAACGTGCCCCGTTTGTGGACAAAAGTTGTGAACGTGAGGCATGCTTTCTTTGCTTGTGTCGTACAGCAACATTTCTGACCGATGAAGAAATTGCTGTCCTGCTTAAAGGAAGTGACACCGAGCTCTCAGGGGGCTCGGAGAACGAAGAAGAAGCTGCTTTGCCTGTTAATGATTGTGTCGACGTCTCCTTTCTTGACGAAGAACCTACTCGAGAAGCCGAACAGGGACGAAGCCAGGGGAAGAAAAAATTGCTTTCTTTAGGAAGGGCATCTAAGTTTCCTGGTTGCACTCCGGCTCGGTAATTTAGTTTAACATAACTAACATAACATAACACAAAACACTCGATAAAAGCGCTGATTATGCTTCGCCTTGCAGGCTCATAAAAAACACCACCATGAATGTCAGGTTGGTAAAAAAAAACGTCTCACCAACGCTTACTCTCACTTAACGAGTATTTTGCAAAATATTTACCCCTGGAATTCTGCAAAGACGTGTCGCAGCAGACTAACTTGTACTGCGTGCAGAAGCGCGGCGATTTGCCACTCAAAACAGATACCCTGTAGTTAGAATGCTTGCTGGTATCCACCATTCGATATGTTTGATGAACATTCCACATGTCTGCCTCTACTTGTCGCGTTCTACACGAGCATCTCTCATTGCGGATAATAAAACTGGGAACAGGGGCTATGACTTGAGCAATTACCTGCATTTCTCGGGCTCCTCTGCCTTTACGGATGATCAAAGAGAGGACTAATTGCGTCTGGTCCGACCTATAGTTGACAACTTCCAAAAACGCCTGCTTCTCACTGCCGCGCTCAAGTCAAGTCTCTGTCGACGGTCAGATGATATCAATTTCCGGCAGATGTGCTTTCAGGCAGTACTTTACACTAAAACGTTATTCCCTCGAACTGAAAAAAAATTTTTTTGCAGCATCACCGGATAGTCTGGTCCTAGACATTCTTTTTTACATTACAATACAAAGTCGCACTGCATAATACGAAGGCATATGGCTTGGGAGGAGCAGTATTCAAGAAGCTTACGGATACCATGCCGCAAAATAACTCGTATGTTTTCACAGGCAGATGTTTTACCGGTTTCTCCGTTATCGTGTTTCTTCTCCAAGGTAGATGGTTGGCCTAGCGCTTGACCCTAACCTTTTCGCCCCGGGTGCAATGCCGCGCTTCGTATTGCTTAAGGCCGCCCAGAGGTTGTCGAGCTGGAACCGGATGTTTAGCTCCGTGTTCTCTTAGCCTGCATACGAGTTCGCGGCCGGCCAGGAGTCCTTGGGGATGCACAGGTATCGGTCCTTGAGCGTGTGCACTAGCTGTGTTATTCCTGCAAAGTTGTGCAAGGCCCTATGTAAGTGGCGTTGGATTTACGAGCGTATTTGTGTTGGATCGATAAGACCGCCGCGCTCCTCAAACACATAAAGCATTTGGGACGAAGAGACTGCTCTTCCTCTCGACTGCATGTCGGCTCTCGTGGCCATCATCCCATGGTCCAGCAAACCTATTGATGTGGAGAGCCTTCGCCCCGTCTCCCTCACGCCTTGTATCGGCAATCTGATGGAGAAAATGGTGCGCGACAGACGTTCCGACTTTGTGGAAACGCATTTCGCGGACACCATGTTCGTTTTCCGCCCTCACAGGTCAGCACAGGATATACTTCTGCATCTCCACCACGACATCTTAGATTCTGTCGAATGTCTCCACGATGACAAGGTGGTCCTGGCCTTGGATCTTAAAGGGGCATTCGACAACGTCAAAAACGAGGTAATCTTGGACCGCCTCAATCACACCAACTGTGGCCAAAAAACGTTGCTTTACATACGATAACTTCTTCCAGACCGTCAAGCCTATGTACGCATACAAGATGCGGAACACGAGCTATACACCACCGGCTCGAGGGGAACACATCAAGGCGCAGTCCTGCCTCCCCTCCTCCTCATTTTGCAATGCTTCATCTTCCCTCCAAGTTGTCTTCTCTGCCTGGAATACATAACTCTCTTTACGCAGATGATATTACAATCTCGGGCACGCAAGGTAACCTGGGCCACATGGAGTCCTGCCTGTAAGCAGCGGCGACACTAGTCGACGACTACGCGGCATACTGGGAACTCTAGTGCGCCACATACAAATCTAGTTGTGCGCGTACGTCCCTCCCCTCGGGGCACAACTCAGCTTTGCATCAGACTCCCCTCGGGACCGACCGGGGAGGACAAGGAGATCCGTGTCCTTGGCCTCTTGACAACTCTGCGCAGGGCCGACACCACCCTGGCCAAACATCGCAAGGTGGGAGACCAGGTGGGCCGCATGGTCCGCCTAGTCTGCCACAAGCGGGGCCGATTACGAAGAAATGATGCACTGATGCTTGCCCATGCTTTCGTAACGAGTAGTATCCTCTACTCGATCCCCTACTTGCATCTGTGCAAACGCGATTCTGACCAACTAGAGGTCATCAACCGGAAATTCATGAAGCGGGCTCTCGACCTTCTGGCCGCCACTTCCAGCCAGAGTCTTCTATTCTTGGGCGTGGTGAACACCTTCTGCGAGCTTCGAGAAGTCCAATTAGTCAACCAATATACGCGTCTTGCACACACCACGTCCGGTTGGCGCCTCTTGGACCGGATATACATCAAATACAGCTACCGCACTGAGGAAAAGGAGAGAGTGCCTGAATTCTGGAGACGCGCTCTTCAGGTCCGACCCCTTCCCCGCAACATGTCCACCGAAGACTATAGCGGTCGTCGCCAAGCGCGCTGAAGCGGTGGCGCGATACTATGATCACCAACAACGCGTGTATTACGTGGACGTTGCTGGCCCACACCACGGGGGGTGGTACATGGCCGATGTCGTACGCAACAGAAACACTGTTAACGGGTTCACTTTCAAAGCCCACAGTGCAACACACGTGGAGGAGATTGTCATTGCTCTGGCTCCCACTGATCCCAAGTCGAAACACATCATCACTGACTCGCGAGGGGCCTGTCGGAACTGTGAGCTGGGTGGAACTGCACTCAAGCTACGACACGTAGCTCCAACTCTATGTAACCTGATTTCGGCCGCCCAGTCACCAGGGACTCAAGGGAAAGGAACAGGCCGATCAGGCCACCCGCGCACTCTCTCCCCGGGCTGTCTCTCTGTCCTTGGAAGCCTACTCCCGATCAGACAGGTTGGCCCTTACATTAAAACACATTACCGATTACCACAAGGCGGAGCTCCGGCGCTACGCGGCCCCTTGTAAGGGACGGGATCGCGCTGACGAGCGCCTCCTCATCAAAATTCTCACCAACACTGTACTGTGCGCGGCGGTGCTTAAGCATTTCAACCCATCCTTTAATGGCACGTGCCAGTTCTGTGGGGAGATGGCTGAGACCTTTCGCATGGTTTGGGTGTGCCAATCAAACCCATCTACTCCCTCCCAACCCCAACAAAACCTTAGAGGACAGGGAGGCGGCCCTGCTGGGCAGTTAAGACCTCAAGAACCAAAAGGCCTTGCATCAACGGACACGGGTGGCATTGCTTGCCATTGTGGTCCGTGAATGAGGCCTCCACCTAGAATTATGAGGGGAAGGGGCCAGTAGGGCCTAACCAAATCACCGCTTTGTAACCATTTAATAGTTGATAAATGTTTTTCACCACCACGCACAAGGTAGCAGATGCCTGGTTGGAACCATGAATGCGAATCACACTGAAGGGCCTGCTGGAAAGACGCCAAATGAAACTACAATGAATAGTGGGTGCGTATCCTCTCTTGTGCGTCGAGACAGAAAGCTGCGCTTTGTTAAATGGGAGGATAACAAATCAGTATTTCTCTTGTCAAACGTGGTTGGAACTAGTTCTATGGGCTCATGCAAGAGATGGACAAAAGATCAAGAAAGAAAAAAGTTGCGATTTCGCAGCCAGCTATTGTCTCGGAATATAAGCAATGCATGTGAGGCGTGGATCTCACGGACAGGTATACTTCATGTTACAGAAATAAAATCAAAACCACAAAGTGGACCGTAAGGTTCTTCACTTACTTTCGTGTCATGGCTGTTTTCAGTGCATAGATTGAATACCGCAAAGACGCTAGAGCCATGAACGGGCCGCAAGGAGAAATATCCCTCTTCTTCAATTCAAGCAAAATGTGGCGAAACACTGATGAGATGTAATCCAACGCAAAGGAAAAGCACGGCTGTAAGAAACGAAAGTGAATCTTCACAATAGAATCCAAGGCCAGTAAAACCGCCTAAACTAGCCGTCTGCAGTGATGGCTTCGAATATTTTCCGAAATTTTGCCAGCTACAGAATGCGATGCGGTGCAGCAACCATTACTTCTCAGGTAAAACTAGTGTGTCATGCAACAACTGAAAAGTATTTTTGTGCCTGCACAACAAAAGCTGCTTTCGTGCGGTTTATACAGCTGACAACTATTGTCGCCGCTTGTGGACGCAACTTTTCTAAGTAAAAGCGCGGAAAATTGTGAACTTTTTTCTTTTTGTACTATTCACAAGGTGTGTAATAAAATTCAGAACGAGTTGGCAACTGAAAGGTATTTTTTTGCCTGCAGGCCAAAAGCTGCATTCGTGCGGCTTATACAGTTCACAACTATTGTCCAGGCTTGTGGACGCAATTTTTCTAATCAAAAGCGCGAAAAACTTAGGAATTTTTTTCTGTTTGTACTATTCACAAGGTGTGTAATAAAATTGAGAATGTGTTGGAAATTTTTAAGCGATAGCTTCACTACGCCATGTAAAGCTGATTTCGCCGTGCCTGGAACAGCCCTCTGCCGCGCATGCGCCGCGCGAGACGTCACAGTTGCGCCGCCGCTGCCCGCTCTTGCGCCGTGCGTGACGTTACAGCAGTGCATGCGCAGTAGAGCACGCGCCGTTGCTCGGCTGCATAAAAAAAGGGTGTGCGAAGCGCTACATTGTCAGATGCGCGATGAGTAAAGATGCGGAGTGTCAGTACGACAGCAGTACAGGCTACGCGAAGCCACATCGACGGATCCCAAAGTTGTAGCATGGTACAAGGCGGGTCAGCAGCGAGCACAGGAAGCGAGAGCGTGGTCTGGCCTTGCCACACCGGCTCTTCTCCTTAAACGAGGGGTTGACTTAACTAAAGTGAACCCGTTTAACACGTGGATCGCTATCGCGTAAACACAAAGCTTCACGGGAGCTAGACCACCCGCAATTTTTTTCGCCTCCTTTTGGGGTCGGTAGTGAAGATGTTAAGGATTACTCCAAATAATCATAATTATAACCTTTTGAGTCCTTACAGCAGTCGAATGAAGAGTAATAAAAAAGCCCCAATTGGTACTTAAGGTAGACGCTGGTGTGGAATGTCGCTGACCTCGCTGGGCCTCCCGAGAGCAGGATTCGTCGGCACAGGAGGATAACCTCAGTCCGTGTTCTCTACAGGTGCTTCAGAACCCCTTGTTTACCCCTGGAGCGGCCGCACAGAGTCCGCGTTGTCACATACCGTCTTCCGCGCCCCGTGAATGTGTCGCGCTCTTATGCCTATATTCGCGGCCATGGATCGGCGTGAACTTACGGTCGCTGGAGCCGCGCGCTAACGCCAAGTTATTTCCATCTGTTCCCGTCTGAAGATTATTTCTTAAGGCAGAAGCGCTCACTTTAGGCTGCTTCCTACGCTACTTCCCACTGGCTACGCTGGCTTCGTCTGCTTCGTGCCATAGTTTTCTTTATTGCGGTGATGTCTCCCACTCATTCGTAACAATAAGGAACGTTTGTTATTAATTCACAATTATAATCGTCATGGTCATCGCCATCATCACTATGTTGTGAGCTGCCGCCGCAAAGCTGCTTATAATCCGCACCAGCTTTCCGCAGTCAAAATGCGGAACTGCAGAGGGGGAGGTTATTTGTAAATTTAACTACCACCCTTTGGCATCGGCTTCTAAGTGCCATTATATATGTTCGCAGCTGTTGGCGCCTGGGCCGCATTTTCCAACGACCAATTTGGTTTACATTTGATTTCGCCGTTACGTCAATTGTGAGCAAAGCAAAACCGGCTGCTGAGGGGGGGGGGGGGGGAGTCAACCGGCCAATCACACACCACAGACATGGCCGGTCTGGCCGGCGTCGCTGCTGCACCATCAATTCAATGGCTCTGATTCACACGGATCACTCTACGCGATTTCGTAGCCCAACTGTCGTCTAATTTCTTTGCTGAGACTGCTTTATCACACATAAACGCATCTCATCCTCCGTCATTTTCAGGCGTCGGCGCTGCTCCGCCAGTGCGACGTGAGGAAAAAACGCAATTATGTAATAAAGAGGCATCATGGGCGTGTTTTTTTTATGACTAGCGTGGTTTATTCTCCTATAGCCTACGTCAGCAGAAAACGATAGAAGCGGAAACAGATTGTTACAAAATACAACTCGTGGCATTAAGAATTGACGTGATCGTAGTGATGGGGAAAATTAACAAAAAACCGAAAGCACATCATCCGAAAACTGTGACGTCCATGCTTAGTTTTGAGAATACAACTAATAACGACAATTAAAAGAATAATCTTTGTTTGTCAGTGACGTTCTCATTTAAATCATCGACGTTACGCGCACGAAATAATGGGAGAGCGTTGCGAAAGACTGAACTCTAGGATTACACCAACAAAAACCAATCAAACTCATTAGAATGGATAGCTGCTTTGAATCTCTCGTTCCTTTATGCGAACAGACGTTCTACATCTATGCTGCAATTGTAACTTGAAAAGCGAACTGGTGGCGTACTTTCAAATGTGAACAGCCTTGCACAAAAGACAATTATAGTTGGCGCTTTCAAAATAGCTAAGGCTGACACGAAAAACTGATTTTTGAAGCTTTACTCGGATTGAAGCACGAGGCAGAACCTCCGTTGTGTCTCATTCCGAAAATATGGAATTGACGCTATCAGTGCCCCTATTTTGGGTTTCAAATTGTTTCCGCAGTGCCTCCTGCCGCTCAAACCTTTATGTTACTCTGGCTGTAAGATTAATGGTGACGACACAGGACAGCTTGGTGGCCGCCTGACGGTGTTCCTTCTGCAAATATGCAGAAACGTATCGATTAGCGGGTGTCTGAAACGTTTTGGTAACGTGGCCACCGTGGCAGGGACTGAACCCGCTTCCAAAGCCTTAGCACACATCAGGAATCACTACGCGAGTGAGAGATGTCTATGGGCTCAGGGAGTGGCACAGTAACGCACTGCTCTACAGCGGAAAACAGACAACAAGAATACAGTTTTGCCCATGCACTTTTTTTTCTCTATTCATCCTAGTCAGAACGGCTCAGCGTCCCAAGCTCACTTACCAACTAGAACAAGTTGGCACTGTGTTGAGTTCTTTGCAAACGGCAGGATAGCCAGCACTGCCACCCAGGATGACTGGATAAATAAGACATCACGCAGTAAGACTGCAAGGCTGGTTCAGAGAATTTCTTCTGCCTTTTGAGCTGTCTCCTGTTCAACGCTTGTTCAGGACTTTTACACTGCTATGGACGAGGCTAGTAATATCAGTGCGATGCAGAAACGCAGCCGGTGGATTCAACTACACCTTGCAAGAATTTTTATAAGCGCACACTTGTAGGTTAGGTGCATGCTGTGTTGACTGAGTGGCTCTGGCATCCAGTTGTTGAATTGAAGGTTACAGGAGCAATGACTGAGGAAAAGCTGTTGTGGTGTCCACTAATTTTTTTAAGTATAATGCAAAAACGCTGGAGGTCTCAAATCTCTGCCCAGTTTAACTGGATACTGAGGGCAAACTGAAGTTGACCTGTGTTGATTGATTGCCGCCTTGTTATTGCGAAAACGCTACTTTGACAAAAAACAGGCCTCTTACAAGACAGCAGACGCCAAAAATGAAATGCGGATTCGCCCATCCCGTCAGTTTTGGCAAACGGACTATCGTGCGTCAAAACCATTTTTTTTAGAATGGATCCATGTGGCTAAGCAAGCACGCCAATAACTTTCCAATAGATATCACGGAGTCATTTTCGGTGGGGACGTCGTGTGTTTCAATCGTGTGGAGAGAAAATTAAATACAGTTTTCTGCGCAATAAATGCGAGTTTTCCTGCCGACCTTTACAAGAGTTTCTTTAGGCCGTCTACAGAGTGTTCATGGGCTTTTTCACTAGTATTGAATTTCTATAGGCAAATTCCTTAGACTAGCCCATGACCAACGCAAATCCTAGACACTCTATACACAATCTTAAGGATTATGGCCATGCATTTTCAATAAAATTTTGTGTATAGACTATGAACAGACAAAAAATAAATATCTATAAAAAGGCAACAGACACAATAAGATATCTTTAGAAAATATATAAACCATTTTCATAAGAGATAAACATCAACACAGGCACAAAGAGCCACAGGATTGCAGCTTACTTAAAACTAAAGTAGCGTAGAGTTCCCCGCAATGGCCCTTTAATGATCCTTAGCAAATTGAAATCACTACAGCGCCCTTCACTGTGTTGTCTGGGTGTAGACAACTGTGGAGAGATGTTGTTGCGTAAATCAAAAGTTATGACACAAATTTTGATTTCTCTATCTTTATCGAGCAGCGATAGTCGATTGTGATGTCTGGCCGTTCCAGTGAGCCTGTACTGTGAGCGCAGCACTCCACGTCACTTTTCATATCCTATACGAGATGTTCATGTCCGAGCTGGTGTTTTGCAGGCTTATGTCGAAAGTGAAGTAGTGGTCAAATCGGGAGCTATCCACAGCGTTGTTTTTTTATTGCGTCTTTAGACAACGATACAAACAATACAGACACGACTAAAATACACCAGTACAGGCAGGCCTGGCATGGTTAAAGTTTTCTGAGTCTGACCAAATCGTCAAGAACAGCCATCCATTGCGGCGGCTTTGTTTTTGCGCGATACACCTCTGCAATGTGCGTAACACTATCAATAAAATTATCACGGGCAGACCGAACAACGATGTCTGCATGTCGCACAGCCATGCTTGTCTTCCACAAACTGTGGAGGCCCAGGAGCATGAACATGTCATACGGTGTGTCATCATCAGTCTCTGCAGTTAAAAACCTGATTCCTGAAGTGGTAATTGGCAGTTCTTTTTTAAGTGTGCGTTGTAAAATGTCGCAGAGAAAGATAGAATCCCAGCATTCAATGAAAACATGTTCAATCGTTTCTAGTTTTTTGCACAAAAGACAATTTACTGTCCAGGGCACAAAAATTCTTTTGTCCTCGAGCCATGTCTTTACTGGAAGAGTATTAGTGTAAAGCTTGAAAAAGAAAGTTTTAATTGAAGCTCTTACTCGCATCTTTTTCACTCTTTTCAAGACGTCATCTCCTGGACATCCGCAGTACATCGTTCTGTACAGTAGAACTGGTATCATGATGTCAATTTAGTCTGTACAACTTTTTTTAACCAAGGACAAGTACTAATGAAAAATGTGCTGTTAGTACGCAATATGACACAACAATTTCGTTCAGATAGCCAGTTACACCACGATTCACAGTATTATTAGTGGTAACAATGAAATCAGGTAAAGTTTTAGCCAGTCGAACATGCAACATTGTGCGCAAAAAACCATCACTTTGGTCCGATAAAAAAAAGAACCGTGACAAAATTTGTCTAACAATCAAATTTGATAAGCCAAGTCTTCCATTGCGAGCACATAGAAAAAATATTTCAGCTATCCACAGCGTTCCGAGCGCGTGCCTCGAACACCGATGACTCATTCTGCGTTAATGTTTACCACTTTTCTGCATCACTTCAAGAGCTCTCCTGAGCAGTTGGTTGGCCTTTAGAGGCTGTCATGAAGCGAATATTTCGGTCCTAAAAAAGTCGCTCCTGGAAGGAGCCCGTTTACAAAAAACTGGTGTCAATGTGCGTTTGCTCTGCAGAAAGAAGAGATCTCCAGAAGGGAAGACAAGCGGAAAAAATATAATTCAAATAGAAAAGTTCTATAAATGATTGTAATGCAAAAGGGAGGCTTTAGGTTACTTTAGCCTATTACTGTGCTTCTTACAAATGAAGGCGGAAACCACCGCTCGCTCAGTGACTGGTGCTACTCTTTTCCTTTGCGCCTTCTAAGATGAAAAATGAACCATGCATCTTGACAGGCATCAGTGTCATTACAGACTATTTTTTCAAACCCTACGGCTGGAGATTGGTCAGCAATTATTCTGACGCTTTCAGTCTGGCAGCTTTCTTGAGCTTGCTATAATGTTTATTTCTGGCCATAGAGCCATGCTCGGATACCCAGCTTGTCGCATTGTCCTTCTCCCTCATGTTCACTTTGAGAAATGAGTGCTGCGACAGTTTGCATCGTTCAGAAAAGACTGTGTCGACAAACTGTTCACACTCAACCTGCCCTCTTCATTGGGTGGCCTCCTGGACATAGTCATCGGCCCCTTCAAATATTGGTGCGCAAGTGAAGCTATTCGATTAACAACGTGCTAGCAGTTTTTTCTCTTGTGATGTGCTAATGTGCGAGCTCATGCGTACACATATATTAACATGTGCATGGACTATTTGCGTCGTGTGAGCTCATGCTCTGTTTGTCTTTTTGTTCTTTCATGCATAAAGTTTTTCTGTGCTCCTTGCTACTTAAGCTCCCTTCCACTCCACCAGTTCGTCAGTCCGCAGCGCATGTGCCACGTGACCTGCATCTCATATGGGCTGTAGAAGGAAGCAGCGGCTAGCACCGAAGAACGTGCGCGACAGAGAGGACATGGCAGTTCGTCACGCAGTCATATGAGCTGGTGGGCATTGTCTCGTGTGAAATATGTGCGCTTTTTCAAAAGCGGGTGGTGCCAAAATTTTCAGAGCCATAGCGCCGGTAATAGCCTTTTGGAAATACTTAACAGTGGTATGTATGTTACCAATGACCAGCAAAGAATCTGTTTTCAGTTAGGCGTCTAACTGTAATAGTTAAAAGGTTTATCTAGTAATTACATCTATTAGCTGGGTAACAGCTAACCAGCGCAGTAGTTGCCATGCTTCACCTGTTTTCTCATGTCCGCCAAAGGCATTACTATAGCATTATGTCGCGAATGGCAGTAATAGTGAATTTCTGCACAGCACGATGCGCGGTTCGTTACCGTGATCCGCTTCCGCGGGGCGCCACTCCCCATGCGCAGATTGCTCTGGGTGTGCCAGATGGCGCTTTGTGCCCGGCCAGGTGCGCGCATGCCTGCTGTGTCGAGACCAAACAGCGCATGGCCACAAGCGGGGCGCGGCAGCACATCACAGTAGCAGATAGCGGACCGTAGATATACCAAAACTCTGTATCAATCCGTGAAGCATAAGGCAGCCACTGGCGAGAAAATGTGGTGCAGTTGTGATGCATGGAACGAAGGAAAGCGCAAGACCGACCAAAGGAGCGAAGACGAAAAGCGGAAAGGGGGTGTGAGGGGAAGGGTACCCGTCGTAGAGTTTCTATACATCACCTAGAGGGAAACCTGGCGCCACCTTCTATGCGATTTTCTGAAGGAACCACGAAAGAGCATTTCATCCACCGTGAAAATACCGGGAGACGGCAAGGCAGACTTGGCATGACCCCCAAAAAAAGACTACAACTGCAGAAGTACAAAATTTTGCACATTATATTTTGCAAGAAAGCGTCGTTTTGCAGTCACTATGTCCTGCATTAAAATATGGTAACCGTACATCACAATAAATAAGCAGTAATCAGACAAGCACCGCAGTTGCCAATGGTGAGAGAAGACTTTCTCTTCATGCCGCCAAGCACAGCCAACCATAAAAAAAATAATGTTTGCATTTACCAATCACACTTTTTAGAGAAATTTTTCCAGCAAAAAATAGTTAACTCTTAAAATGCGACACTTTAGAAGCTTATTTTTTTCGCTTTGTGAAAAAATAGAAACGTTTCATTTGTGGTCTGCTATTGCGGGACGTGCCCTATGTCCGCGCTTAGGATATATTCGTGCCGCCAGAATCCTACCTGAGCCCCCGCTTTTCTATGAGAAACTAGTTTGCGCGCACTCACTTAGTGGCGGCTCCGGCATGTCGAGGCACTGCGCTTAAAGATTTGGCCAAGAAAAACATTAATTAGGAAGCGTAAACATCTCCTACCGCAAGTAAGCGACGGCAGATGCAGGTCTTTGTGTGCATTAATTCATGAAGTGGAAGTCGTTCCTGCATGCAATGCGCAGCCACTGCCATTCTTTGAAATGAATCAAACTCAGTCCTCAGTGAGTGCGGTTATCATAAGTTGCGCTCGTCGAAGTACTTCGAGGTGTCTCCGGGACTCCCACGAGTAGTGTTCATAGTGGAAAGAGTAGCGGAGTGTTGCGTCTCAGTTCACTAAAAGAAACTGGTTCCCTTCGTTCACATATCTTTGCACAGGAAGCACAGGTTCCCGCTGAGCAAAAGCCAGCTTGCTGCATAAATGACTGCCAGTGAGAGGGCAAACGGAATTTACGCCTAGCAGGCACCAGACAATGTGCTCCGCTCACTTCAAGTCAAGCGGCTTCGGTTGCTTCAGATCTCAAATGAACTGCGTGCGTAGCTGCAGTACACAACAACAAAGCTCATAAAACATCAGTGAAAACTACAGTGATGAAAACAAAACTGTAAAACCAAAAAACTCCAATCTGTAGCACTGTCAACAAGCCACTAGATGTCAATCCGGCTTGCTGTCTTCCCAGCGTGCATCGGGCGTCCACGGCGGATGAAGTGACAAGCCGCCAGCTTTCCCTCTATTGCACAGTAAGAAACTGTATGGCGCTCGCTTACTGGAAGCAGCCAATGGAAGGGCACGCGACTGAGAATCGACGAGAGAAGAACGAGAAGATGCACGGCGATCTTAGGCCCTTGGACGAAGCTCAGGGGAAGATCCGGCCGATCGCCTCGACGAACAAGGAACGCTGAAGGAAGAAAGTGCATGGTAGCGCATTCCGCCGCATCAAATCCAAAATGCCTCAGTTGTGCGGCACCGGTTGCGTTTGAACATGCGAGAGACCTAGCACAGAACTTCTAGTGAAAACTTGCGTCAGCCCACGAACGGGAGTCGAACAGTCAGCAAACCCATGCATAGTTGACTGTATGTGGTGGTGCATAAGGACGCACAATGGGGCTCTGTGCACGTCTTCGTTTCAATTCTCAGTGGGTGCACACTTGGACGCAACTCTGCAGAAGCTACGTCGAATCCCATTTCACAACAAGGAGCGCTCAAGCCGCAAAATACATGCGAACGCATTCCTATGCATCAGTTAAACTCAAAAAGCCTAAGTTTAACCTCTTTATAACAAAGTTGAAGGTACCCAGCAATTACTGCGTTATAGCCGTAACTTCGTCATAGCCTGTGTTCACCAAGCTTCCAAGGGGAATCGTCATTCCTTCGTTATATTCATTATTCTGTCATATGCCGTTTCGTTATATAGTGTTTCGACAGTATTTAAAAGTTCTGCGTCAACTTCTCTGAAATTTTATTTATACACGAGAGCTTCCACTGGCGAACTTATCAAGCAGCACCTGCTTTTCTTTCCCCTCTCCCCAATATTTAGCTGCGGTAAATCTACTCCTGAACGTGGTTAGAGAGCGAAAGCTCTGGTGTATCAAACAATTAGATACGGCTTGGCCTCTGCAACGTTGAGTGCGTTCCGCACACTGGATAGGCAACGCGCCTACCCTGGCCGGTGGCAGTTAAATTAATGATTGATCGAGAGAGATTTATCGCCCATTGAACGCTGCGGCCTAATGCTGCAGTGCCGCGTGCCTACCACAACGTTGTCAGCGCTAATGCATGCAGCCCACATCTCTCTCTCTCAAACCATAGCCATGTATTTTAAAGCGCGATTGAGGCGTCCACTAGTCCCAGGGAGCCAGTTATGCGCCTTCCTTTCCTCAAAATATCCGGTGCCTAGAACGTTGTCAACGCCAACGCCAATGAACGTCGCCGGCATATAGCTTCAGTGCATCGTTTCTGCTACAACGTTGCGAATGCCAACGCAGGCTGCGCACATCTGTCACTACAGCCACGTAGGTTAAAGGGCGCCTCAGGTGTCCACTGTCCCAGGAGGCCAGTTATGTGCGTTTCCTTTGTTTTTGAAGAAAATTGAAGATTGGTTTTGAAAATTGGTTTTTAGGAAAGGAAATGGCGCAGTAACTGTCTCAATATATCGTTGGACACCCAACCGAGCCGTGAGGAAGGGATAAACGTGGTCATGCTGCGGCATACGCGACGACTGCTTTACCTAGCGTAGAGAAGCTTTTCGCTTGGTTTTGGAAATTCGTTTTCAGGCAGCGGTACAGCAGCGGTGGCCGCGGAAACGCACTGCTAAACTGTCGTCTGTACTGTTGCAGGTTGGTGGCCTTTTGTCATCATGAACTGAATCTGATTTTGTTATATTGCTGCTGCTGCCAAAACCATCGCAATGTCTCCGCCGTGGTGGCTCAGTGGTTAGGGCGCTCGACTGCTGATCCGGAGTTCCCGGGTTCAAACCCGACCGCGGCGGCTGCGTTTTTATGGAGGAAAAACGCCAAGGCGCCCGTGTGCTGTGCGATGTCAGTGCACGTTAAAGATCCCCAGGTGGTCGAAATTATTCCGGAGCCCTCCATTACGGCACCTCTCTTCCTTTCATCTTTCACTCCCTCCTTTACCCTTCCCTTACGGCGCGGTTCAGGTGTCCAACGATATATGAGACAGATACTGCGCCATTTCCTTTCCCCCAAAAACCAATTATTTATGTCTGGAATTTCTGTGTGCCCTGAATGTAAAGATAGTGTGTCAGAATTAAAAAATGGCGTGCTTCGCAAAATTTGTAGCACTGTTTATCACATG